>PVHP010007930.1:0-54996 GCA_004024765.1 Zapus hudsonius
ATTCCCTGAAGCCAACTCTGGGAATGCATTATAATACTCTAAAATCATACGACTGTAGAATATAGTATTATAACTAATAAAAGACATAGTAATTGTAGCTCCTTATGCAGTAAGTGAGTTATATTCAATATTGTTTAGAACATTTTCTTTGGGTTAATAAAGGCAAAATCTAACTAAGACCTCAACCAGTGAGAAGGCTTGGTAGATCTTGGCTTATACCAGCAGTTCATGGTCACAACACACTCTTAGCTATTAGGGGTAAAAATTTCTTCTCAGGTATGATAGATTTTATGTATCTAAATAATTTAAATATGAGTCTGAGTCCCTGACCAGACACTATTATTAGTAAGTATTTGTATTTCTTTCCAAATCCTCTTTCTGTGAAGATAGTCCAGGTTGGGCCTTAGCACTGCTGTCCTATTCAACCTCTGAGGCCATTGCCTTGCTGTTAGGCATATCTTACTCCTGGGTGACAGACCCCAGTGCTGAGAATAAAGTACCTATTATGTGCTGTGGTCTGCACTGGGGCCCTGTGAAGATTTGAAGAGGGGGTAGAGCATAACCCTTGTCTTCAGTGAAATTCAGGGAAAAATATCTGAGTCATGAAAATGTGAATTTCCCAGCCATTTGGACACGCACGTGACTTTTAGTGTGGTAACATCAGTCTCACAAGGAAAGCTGGAGACAAGAAAACAGAACTACAGAACATTTGCAGAAGAGTAATGAAAGCAGCAGAAAAGCCGGTCCTCAGCAGAATTCTGTCAAGGGGAGAAATTGTACTTCCATGAGTTGGGCATGGGGGGGAGAGGGCGGCTTGCAGAGTGCCTCTAAAACTATCTATAAAATGCGAACCCAAGAGCAGAGCAGATAAGGGAAAGTTTCTAGTTGCTTTCTGATTCAGCCTTCATTTGTGGTTTATGGATCTCTTCTCGGGGCATGACAGGGCTCTGTAGCTATGTGCCTGCACTCACATTGTTTTTGTCAGAACATCTGTGCCATAATCTTTGGTCATGCCTGTGGAATACATGAGGTCATCTCTGGATGTTTACATAGCTGAGGGATAATCAAAACCAATCACCGAGGATGGAGACCCTGTCCCAGCTGATGAAGCACTTTTTCCCCATTTTCATATCACCTAACATTGCTCAACCCACAACCCTGAGCGCAGCATAAGCTTGCCAGAATGGTTGTTGAATTAATTAGTGAACATAATCTGTCTCAACCGAAAGCTTTCACACTCTCTGTCACACACACCACATACATAGTGAAACACTCAGCAATGATAAGCCATGTGGAAGTATGATGAGCTGAACTGTTGTTGCTGTTAATAGCTTCTTCTGTAACCTTAGGCAAGTCTAGCCTCCACCTGTCACCAGGCTGAGCTCACTCCTTTCCTCTTAATCTCATCTTTCCTGTCACATACAAGGCACAGTCTACATCTCTCACAACTGGACAGAAATGGTCTCCGTTTAAACCACCAAGATTTATAGCCCCCTGCTGCCTATTGTCCAGATCTCCACCTGCTCTTCTCCTTCAGCACCTCAAACACATTGTTAGTGTCCTTAGGGTTCTGCTGATTTGGAGGTGAATGACATTAGAGTTTTATTCGAATTGAAAAAGACATGGTCCCCTACCACAAAGACTGATCCAGATGGTCCACGGAGGAGGATATCCAGCTGACTGGGGATGGGGGGGGCAATGAGGAATTGGGGATAATAACTCATTGTTGGCCCACTAAACAATGTAACTCATTATGGACAATAAAAAAAAAGAAGACCAGGGTTCCTTAAACATATTCCACTCAGGACTACCCAATAAATTTTGACATAAACCCAGGAATGTAGGCATATAAAATAGGTATATAAATCAAACATTTACTGATAATAAATCAAAGAATTTTATCTTAGAACAATTCTTTGGCATACACATAATTTTACCATTTATTAAAGGCAAAAGCATATCTGCATACCAACAAGGTAGTTGTATATATTTATTACTACCTAATGAATTAAATTTTGGCTGCAGAGTTGCTACTGTGGGAAAACAGAGTGTCTTGAAGGTTTATCAGAGTTGATTGACATTTTGATCTTACAGGCATCAATACTGAGAACGAGGCTTCACATGAATACACTGCATAAAATTTATGTTTAGAACCACTTCATAAATTGTTGGAAATCCTGTTACAATCCCTATGCAAAACTCATTTAATAATTATCAAGTAAGCTCAAGCCAGCAATTAAAAAATTTAAAGTCAACCATCTTATACAATGCAATACAAAGATATAGTGATTGGATATACATGTTAAGGAATATGGCAGGAAAATATTGTTTCTTTTCCATAATTCCTCTTCTCTTTCTAGAAGAGCAGAAAACATTGCATATACAGCAAAACACTGGTTTAAAACACACAGTAGCCTTGACTCTGAGTGAGGGTTTTCAGGTAGCATTTTTTTTTCGGTGTTTCATGGTGTGATGGCATGTGTGGTGTAAAATGCATGTGCTGTGTGTTTAGAATCAAGGCTGCAGTGAACCTTGTCAGGACAACCTGGGCAAGCGCTGCCCAAAGCATTTCACACCCATGGCCTGTTTGATTTTGAACTAAGTTTTGGTGGCTGTGTGTTTGTTAAAAAAAAAAAAAAGGAAACCTTTTACTGTTTCTAAATGTCTCTGAGCCCACCCCATTCAGTTATTTGACCCTCTTTTTAGGATGGTGGCCCAAAGTTACAGAAACTGGGGGCTATGTTACTGTCAGGTGGCAGAGTCCTTGTGTTGCTTGACATAGGGATTTGGAAGGTTTCTCCTTGGCACCTAAATCCTTTCCACATCTTCCCAACCCTCATCTGCTTTCAGTCTGTTTGTTTGTTTGTTTCCAGTTGCCTTGCCAAGGACCAGCACAGGTGGGACCTGGCTCCCTATGGTAGGCAGGTGGCTGTGTTATGCTTGGGTGCTCCTTCTCCCACACTGGCTGCTTTCACCAGTCTCTCTTGGAAGTGCATGTCCAAAGACCAATTCATCTTCGCACCCTGGTCTGCATCTGTTCACCAATCCATCTTCTTCCTCACTCCACCCTCCTAGAAAAGAAGCCAATGGAAACAAGAAATGGCCATTTCAAATAGAAAAAGAAAATTATGTCAACTGTGAGGGTTTGTAAGGGTGCAGAAGTGTTCAGGCATCGTGGCTCCCACAGTGGAGGGCTGATGACAAGGACGTTGTAAAGATCTGACTTAGGACTTCTTGCTCAGAACGAGACACAGGGCAGAGGGCTTGGCCAAGTGCTGCAGTAGCAGCTGTGATTCGAAAGAGGCAGCTTCTGGAAGAAGATGAGGGCCCAGTATGGCTGGTTACTGCTAGGAAGCCATCTGAAAGCCCAGGAATCAGGAGGCTTGGAGGAGGAGGGTTGTTCACTGGCCCAGCTTCCGACGTTTAGACTTGTCTTCATTCCTGGGATGTCAGGAGCACAGTCATGGCCGCTGAATCCATGGAGGAAGATTGCCCTGCAGGTTCAACAAGCCCCAAAGTGGGAAACTAAAGAAACACTTCTTCCCACCTAGCTGAGTGAGGTATGGCTGAACCGGCGAGGCAGTTTATAGCGCTAGGACTTGGCCACAAGACCAGAGAAGGACTCCAACTGGAAGTAAGTCAAACATGAAGGCACCCATCCAAGCTATCTTGCAGGACAGAAAGCTAGAACAGGGCCTTGGGTGGGTTAGAAAATAGTGCCATCATGTGGAGGGGCAACCCACACCATTGATCCCCCATAACAGGAAGGTTGAGGGGTACACTTCAGCCCCACCTCCTCTGTATGTTACACAATGCCTTTGCACCATGGGGGAAGTCTGCCAAGAAGACCTCCCTTCTAAGGTAAGTCAATGGAAAAGAAAAAGCAGATAAACCAAGAAATGTCTCAACCTAAGAGACAGTATTGCCTTCAAGGAACAGAACATGAGTATATCTTCATAGGTTTGCTACAGGAAACTGTTTATACTTTTATCAAGTGATAATTGTTACTTGAAAATAATATTTAGAAAAAAAGGATAAGCCAAAAAAAAAAATCCGGGGCTAAAGAAATGGTTCAGTGGTAAAGTGCTGGCTGTGTAAATTAATATGAGGACCTGAGTTCTGATTCCCAATAACCCATGTAAAAGCCCCACATGGTGGCATAAGCCTGGATTCCAGTACTGGGCAAGAGATAGGAGGATCTCTGGGGGTAGCTAGATAGCAGCTCTAGCTGGATCTGTGAGTTCTAGGTTGACTGGGAGACCATAAATTTAAAAACAAGATAGAGGCCAGGTGTGGTGGTGCACACATTCAATCCCAGCATTTGGAAGGCAGAGGTAGGGGAATCTCAGAGAGTTCAAGGCCACCCTGAAACTACATAGTGAACTCCAATGAGACCCTACCTTGAAACACAACAATATACACATACATATAATATATATAATACTATATAGAATATATAGAATAGAAAACAAGGTAGAGAGCAACTGAAGGAGACACCTGACATGAACCTTTAGCTTCTATACATTCACACACACACACACCAAAAAAAAAAAAAAATCCATGGCCACCTGTATGAGTTAGACCACTGAAACAATTATACATCATTTTAAAAATTTATTTGATAATATTCAACTGTTAAAAAGATCCTTCAATTCTCTCATATTTATTTAGTCTTGTTTATTGTATTTATTTTACTTAAGATATAAAAACATATGAGTCTATTCGCATTTACTTGTGTTCTTTTTAACTTTTTATTGGCAACTTCTATAAATATAAATAAAATACCATGATTATAATCCTCTGCCCCTTTTCCCCTTCCCTTTTCCCCTTCCCGAATCACCCCTGCATGGAATGCCTTCTTTCCAACTAGTCTCTCTTCTATGCTATCGTTATCTTTCCTCATCTTATGCAGGCCTTGTTTAGGTAGCACCAGCTACTGTGAAGTCATGAATATCAAGGCTACCTAGAAACCAGTATTGTTACATTCCTCCCTTTTCTTTGTGTTTTACATTCTTTCTGCCACCTCTTGCACAAAGATCTCTGAGCCTTGGAGGCGGGATAGAGATGTCTCAGTGCTAAACACTCCATTGTCACTTTGGTGAGTTATGGTGAGTTTTGAATCACTGCAGAGATCACTATCATTTGAAAAGTTTCCCTGACCAAAAGTGAGAGTGGCATTAATATATTGGCATAAACATGAGTGTTTAGAGAACAGTTTTGGTGAACATAATATATCCATTTAGCCAGACAATGGTAGTAATTTCCCCTTAGGGCTTATGACCTCTCCAGCCATGTTGCTAGCTTTCAGTACCAGGCAGGAATTCCCCTCTCATAAAGTGGGCCTCAAGTCTAATCTGACAGCATTGAGTTTCCCCCTTAACAGACATGCCACCATTGTACCAATTGGTACATTTGGCCTGGCTGACCAGACCTAAAACTTTCAGGGTGCACTGCTGATTAAGACCTTTGATGACTTTTCTCCCCCAATAGACTGCCTAGCTCTTTCCAGAATCCAGCTAGTCTACAGGGGGGACATTTCCAGCTCAGCTCCAGCTTGATTTCTCAGTGACCTACAGCCCAAGCATGTGGTGTCTTCTTGCAATAAGGTCTTACCATCTCATCCTGCTGGGCAGCCAAGAGCCTTGGCAATATCTGTAATGTTTGGGGAGGATCAGAGAACTCCCAGCCAACAACTCACTGGAAAATATCCCATCCCTGACACTGAAAAATTTTGGGTAATAATCTATGGATTCTTGGTCATTTTTTTATTTGCACTGTATTTTGTCCTTATGGAGTATAAAATGACTATTATTATTTTAGCATTGCTCAGTTTATTCCAGGTGTGGCTACTGTGAACCCCTCTCCTCAGACCTAGCTCACATTACCTTTGAGAACTTCCTGAGGTTCTGGCATGGCAAGACACTTCAGACTCTGCTCCTAAAACCATCTCTCTAAGGAGGCCTCTCTCTTGTCAACTTTTCCATGTATTTCTTCCCAGCCATCTTTACCACCCCACCCACCCTCCAGCCTCCCTCAAGGATGTAGGGGCTCCTGGCTTGAATTGAAAGAAAGGTCAGACGTTTCTCAGCACATCAGGGAGCTAGGAGCAGGTTTCTCAGGAAAGCTTTGGGTGGAGAAAGAGTACTGAGGGGTGATGAGACAGATCTTCCTTCAACACAGGGAAGAGGCAACAGGAGCTTGTCACACACCTGTCTCGCTTCCAATCCAGGCTCCTTTGGACTCAATGGTGAACCAAGAGGGAAGAACTTGTCACTCAAACCATCATAAAACTGTAGCCTAACCATGCAGACACCACAGAGAAGCAGCCTCTGACAGCAGCAGAGGAAGATTCCAAATCCCACTTCCTGGCAAGCCTCCACAGAGTGCTGACACCCAGGGCAATTGGCTGATGTGCTCACAGGGCCGGTAGCCACAGCACAGTGGAGAGGACCACAGTGTTCCTGAGTGTGTCAGCCTGGAGCCTGGGACCAACCACAAACATGGATGCCTGCACAGCAATGGAGAGGAGACACCCCAAAGCAGATGGGCTTGGAGCACCTGTGACTCACACAATGAGCATGTCCAGTAATCCTGGGAAGGTACATGCAGAAGATGCAGCTCGTGTCTGAACAAGAGGGCACAAGAGATGGGGAAGTCTTGGTCATTAGTTCCATCAACATCCATAGGGCCGTGAACTTGGAAGGCAAGAGAGGGTCCATGTTATCACCATGCCAATCCCACCTCCAGGAAAATGAAAAATAAAAAATTAGCCGGACATGGTGGTGCACGCCTTTAATCCCAGCATTAGGGAAGCAGAGGTAGGATCACAGCCACCATGAGACTACATAGTGAATTCCAGGTCAGCTTGGGCTAGATCAAGACCCTACATCAAAACAAAAACAGAAACAAATCAAAAATGTCCTTTTAGACCATTGACTCTCAGCTAGGAATGATTTTTGTCTACTAGGCAATATCTAGAGAAATATTTTTCTTGTTATAATAGGTTACAAGGCTGTTTCTAAAATATTTATGACAAAGAATTATCTGGCCCAAAGTATCCATAGTGGCACCATGGAAAAATCTGATTTAAATGCTTGAACCTCATTAATTTGGAAGGTCAGAATTAAAAGCATTTTTATATCTTCGTGTATCACATATGTTCAAAATTGTTCACAGTTTGTTTTTAGTGAGTTGTTACTTATTTAACTTTTTATTGACAACTTCCATAAATGTAGACACTATGCCGTGATCAGAGTCCCTGCCCACCACTCCCCTTTTCCACTTTCCAAATCTCTCTTCCACAGAATCCCTTCTTTCCAACAAGTCTCTCTTTTATTTTGATGTCATCATTGCTTCCTGCTAGAAGGCAGCATTGTTAGCTCTCCTCTCCTTCCTTTGGCTCTGGCATTCTTTCCATCACCTCTTTAGCAGTGGTCCCTGAACCTTGGAGGACAAGACAGAGATGTCTCACTTGGTGCCAAAAACTCCATTGTCACTTATTCTCAGCACAATTGTGAGTTTCTAGTCATGCCTGTGGTCACCTCCATCTGAAAAGAGACACTTCTCAAGCCAAAAGTGAGAGTAACATTAATAAATGGGCATAAACAGAAGTCTTCAGAGGGCAGTTTTGTGGTTATAACATATGCATTTAGCCAGAAACAATTATAGTTGATTTTTTGTAATTATAGTTTTACCTCTTCAGAACTATACTTACATATATCCAGAAAAGTCAGTGCTCAGATTATGTCAGAAGACACCATTTACAGTGCGGAGTGTCTGCTGCTCCAAAATTGCATGGCTATTCACTGGTCCCTGAAAGTTTTCTTTTAGCCAACTGGAATTTGTTTTTTGATAGGTAAACTGTAAAGGTCTCAATATTATTTTCTTCTTAAATGGATGGTTTTTCCAGCAACTTATATTGAAACAGTCTTACCCTTTTTACACTGTCCACTCTTTGAAATAGCAAAATACCCATCTTCTAAATATAAATGAGGTAATACTGCCAGGATTTCTGTTTGTTCTATTTGCCCATTGATCACAGGTTCTTTCTGTCTTTTTTGGTATAGGAATAAATGTGGGAAGTCATAAATCTATTGAAATTTTGCTTACAAAAGTACTTTCCATGGTAATTTACAGAGACTTAGTAATTTTTGTCATTTAAATCATTGTGTGTGTCTTTGTCTTCGTGTGCCTCTTATCATGTGTAGTTTTTTTTAAATATATTCTATATGTTACCTTTACATTTGCTGTAAAATACTCCATGTTTTGGAGTTGTGAAATGATTCCCCTTTGTACCTCGGAGCTCTGATCTTCTTGGGAAGCTGTTGCTTGATGATGCCTTCATCATTAATATCCATGCTTGTCATTGCTCAGCCTTCCAGTGAATTCTTTGAGTCAAGGAGATATGTCAGATTTCAATAACCAGACCCCTTTTTCTGTTGGTTGTGCTGAAGAACAATCCTCAACGCTAGCAGTCAGCACAGTGCAAGGCTAGGCTGGCCTGGTAATATCTTACAACTATGTAAATGCCTGAAAGTCCTGTTGACTTATTTGCTATAGTTCCGAGTACTTTGAGACTTGAAGTAGAATTTACAACTGTTGAAATTCTCAGGGGTTAACTATATGATTTCATGAAAAGGATAGATTCATGAAACTATACCCCAAGCCAGATATGGCACATTCCCACTATTCCAGAAAGTTCTCTCATACTCCTTTCCAGTCATCTTCATTGTCCCATAAGCAGCCAGTGCTACAGATGAGTTTTGCCTGTTGAAGAATTTCATATAAATTGAATCATAGTAGTTTATCTGTGGGCTTCACTTTTTTTAACAACATGCTCTTTTTGAGATTCAACCACATTGTCTCCTAGAAGAGGACTTCATTCTTTTTTCTGCCATGCAGTGCTCTAGGATATAACTATCCTAGTTTGCATCTGCACTCCTTTGTTGGTGACTATTTGGGGTTTTCTTTCTTGTTATAAATATAACTACAGTGAATACTGAGGTATAAGACTATCATAGTCATCCACATGCCGATGGGACGAATCTGCAAACCAGGTACAGTTATGGGAGGAAAAGATTTATTGAAGTTATAGATCCAGGCAAGTTCCATAATGGTGAAAGAGGCTGGCCCCCTTTCACAGGTTCAAGCAGAGAGAGAGAGACAGAGAGAGACAGAGAGAGAAAGAGAGACAGAGACAGAGAGATAGAGAGACAGAGAAGCCATCACCAATACCCCCCACACACATACCAGCCAAACAAGCAGAGAGACAGGAAGAAGATATTTTCTTCTTCTCAAGCTTCCTACCATCCTGCCCCCTACTCAGAGGGTTGCCCACTCTGAAGGAAAGGTCTACTCTGGATGAGAGACCTCCTCCTTATTTAATCCCATCCAAAATTACTGTGGATTCCTAAACAGGTCAAATTGACAATAAAAGTTAACCCTAACAAAGATTTCTAAGAATTTTTTATTTCTCTTGGGTAAATATCTGAGTGGGAGTCTTGGGTCGTAGAGCAGATACATATATATATATGTATATATATATATGTATATATATATATATATATATATAAAATTCCAATTATCTAAAGTCTCCAATTTCCATAACTTTTTACTATGATATAATTTTAAACTCAAAGAAAAGTTGTGGAAAATAATGCAAAGTACCCACACATCTCTGGCTGGATTTATAGTTTTTCATTTTATTTCTATTATTATAATATATACTTATTAATATGTAACATTATTCTATTCTAAGATATTAATAAATTGGTAAAAAAACTTAATCTTTATTGCAAAATATTTTAGCAGAGAATACTTAAGGGAAATAGCATACATTATAAGAATACACTTAATAAAACTGAAATGTTAATAATGATATACTGTTATTAATATAGAGTTCATATGATGATATCATCTATCTTCCCAGTAATGCCCCCCATAGCTTTTTTCTTTTCCAAATTTGTGACCAAATTCAAGTTTACAAATTGCCATTACTTGTCAGGTATCTCATGGGTCTCTTTTCACTGGAAATATTTTCACCACCTTTCTTTATCTTTCAAGCGTGGCCCTTCTTAAGAGCCCAAACACGCTATTTAACAAATCTCCCTCAACTTGGATTTGTGTAATGATCATATGGCTGGATTTATATTACTTATTTTCTGCTGAGAGTATCACAGAAATCATGCTGTGACATCATTTGTACATCATATTTAGGGGAAATGACATGTCTTGTCCTGGTATTGATGATGTTCACAGACATCTACCAGGTTCCCTCACTGAAAAATCACTAATCTTTTTTTGTCATGACTAAAACATTCCTTTGTATTTATCTTATTCATGACCACATTTCCATCCATCGCATTGTATATTATTGATGATTTTCTGACTTCATCATTCTTTATTAGTCCTCATTCTATATCCAAGACAGATCTCCATCATTCCAGGGAGTTTACATGTTTCTTTCCCTAGCCAATCCCTTCTGCATAGATCATTCTTTCTTTCATCTTCTCCACTCATCTATCTATCTGAATAAACGTGGATTTTTACTTAACTGAGTTATAGTACATTGTGATGTTTATTTTTTCCCACATCCTTGTGATATATTCCATGATTCTCTGAGCCCTTTAGCTTTTGTCATGATATGACATTTCAGGCGCTTCATGTACTTCCTTGGCAAGCTTTGGAATCAGCTCATCCCCCAATCTAAAGAATAACACTCAGAACCATGTTCAGAGTTAGATGTATCCATTGCTTCTGTATGGCATTGCTTCAGTGCCCTTTCAGTTGGCATAACTTGGGAAATTATGCTACCTGTGAATGTAGATCATTTGCAAATATATAAAATATATGTACCTTCCATGTCTGTAGGAGCTCATAGCTAAGCAATTGGAAAGATGTACCATGTGCATGGATTGGAGTATGCAATATAGTCTCCTGATGCAACACGTAGATTCAACCCAATCTCATTTATAATCATTCAGTACATTTGAAATAGCTCCTTTAGAGTCCTCATCATCCAATCACAACATTTGAGTCATCTCTCAGAGTCAGGTTTTATTCACTGTTTCATCTGATTGTGAATCTACAATGTCTTGTATGTTTCTATCACTAGTAATTTTATTTTAGCATTAGACAATAGAAATGAGATATTTTTGGGTTCTCTATAAAGTGATGTTTATTTTTCTGGCTGATAAACTATTGCCTAGTCACCTTGAACTTGAAGAGTCTTGGTGTTTCCCTTTGAAAGAACAGTTCGTGGTAAGCCCAAGTACTTGAATAAACCCCTCAACATTGACAGACCACAAGCTCTAAACTCTCTTTCCTGAGGTGTGCAATACATAAATTTCTGCAAGGTTCTTTCTTCCTCCAGTCTTTGCTGCCTCTGAGCTCCTTCGAACTTCTTCAATGCACATGCAGTTTAGGTGAGGCCAAGACTCCGCTGGATGATGATCTGACCTTTCTGTGAGACCCTCTCCCTTCTGGGATTCCCCTCCTGACTTCCATGAGACTGGCAAGAAGCTACCCTCAAGGAAGTCACTGAAAACCTGTCTCAGCTGGAGAGTAGGGCTGACTGACTTCAAGAGTTCACTTCCCTCAAGTTGCCATCTAATCGTGGTCACTCTAGTGTCTTCAAATTCTAATTGTATGTTATGCATTCCATTAAGTAATTGTTGAACCATTTTATTGACAATTGTTATCCATATCCATAGTACATTTTTATCATAATCCCCTCCATTTGCCTTCTTTTGTCCTCCAAGTTCTCTCTCTCTCCCTCTCTCCATCTCCCTCTCTCTCCTCTCTGTTATATTTTAAGTTAACAAACAAGCGGGGTACACTATGACTTTTTTCATAATGTCCTTAGTTTTTGTTACTTTCCCCACATCCTCTTCTCTCCTCCATTCCCTCCCCTTGACTCCATCCAGCCTTTCCATCCTGGAATTCCTCCCTCTACCTGTAAGTGTTAAGCCCTCGGCCCTCACTCTCTTCATGGATGCTTTCTAGTTCCTTGGCCTCTACTGTCTCTTACTTCAACTTACATACAAATCTAAAAATTCAAAGTTAATTTTGGGTGAAATCAACATAGATGCTAAATGCATTTCGTTTTAAAAATAAACTGAGTAGGCAACAAGTCGTTTAAGAAAAAAAATACTTTGTCCAGGGCTGGAAAGATGGCTGAACCATTAAGGCGCTTGTCTACAAAGCCTAATGACCCAAGGTTCAATTCCCCAGCACCTTGGTAAAGTCACATGCACAAAGGTTCATGTCTCTGGAGTTCGTCTGCAGCAGCTGCAGGCCCTGGTGCACCCATTCTCTCTGTATGTTCTCTTCTATCTCTCACTGCTTGCAAATAAATAAAGAAAAATATTTTTCCAAACAATTTGTCCAGATTTTATCATTGCAATCTGTGAATGAAGCTTAGTCTCAAAAAGTTTTTGTAACATTTCAAGTACCAAAATTTACCTCAAATAATATTGTTGACCAATCCTTATTTGAATAGAAAAGAATCCTTTCTCCATGAAGTGCCATTACTATCCATCCCCCTCATCAAAACACAGATCATGACAGGCAACCTAAGTCATTATTGAGTTAACATGTGACATGTGAACGTTTGGCAACTTTACCCTGAATCAGGCATGTTTGTACATAGCAAATGCATCCAAATACTTTTCCTCATGGAAAATCTCAGGACATTATAATGCTATTTTTTAAAAAAAGTTTTCAGCAAAATGTAACCTACCTTAACACCACTGTTATTTCTAGAATAATGTGAAATAATAGTGATCATAACTAATAGCCAATGTTGAGTAGATTTGGTAATAAAGCACCTTCTTTAAAGTCATATTAAAATGCAATTAGTCAGCATGAACTTTTCTTTTTAATATTTGGGCCCCAATAATATTCTATGTGAAATTTGTATACGTATATTCATGCATTAAACTGACCTTTGTTTTCTTCTTTGGGTAATCTTTGTCAGCTTTCTTTTTTGCATGTGTGTATTTCTGTGAGGTGTTTGTGCATAACTGTATATGTGTTTGTATATGTGTGGCATGTGTGTGTGCCATGCAGGTGTGTATGCATGTGAAGGCCAGAGGTCAACTGCAAGTGTCCCTCTTTGTCACTCGCAACCTTATTTATTGAAGCAGGGTCTCTAATCGAACGTAAAGCTCACCAATAAGTCTAGCTAACGAGTGAACCCAAGGGACTCCCAAGTACTGTGACATGTCAGCAAGCTCAACATTTAAGTGGGTTCTGGAGAATCTGAACTCAGGCTCTCAGGCTTGTGTGGTAAGCACTTTACTCAGTGAGCCACCTCCTCAACCCCAGACTTCATTGTGAGGCTGGTTTAGCATCATGGAATGATGTGCTCATTTTCCCTTCTCCATAGGAACTAGATGGTAGGGAATCACTCATTCTCTGAAGAACAGAAATGGTGCAGCTGTGAAACGCTCTGCAGTTGGCTTTTTAAAAGCTGAATTCTAAGATTAATTTTTTTCAAATTTTCAGTCATGGATCTATTCAGATTTTCTTCATCCTCATAAGTAAAGTTTAGCATGTTAATTTTCTTGAGAATCACACATTTCAACTAGCTCATGGAACTCACTGGTGTAGATTCTCCTCACATGGCGGTCTCTTGCACTTTTGTGGGCCCATCTGCAGCTGGAGTCATAGCCATATGATTCATGATTTACATCGATGTTTTAGGTTTCCTTAGAGCTTGGAATATAGAGTGATTGAGTTCTCGAGTTATTTAATTCTTTGTTTTAATTCTATTACTTTTTATTTATTTGCTTTTCAAAAATTGATCTTCTATATGTATACATTCTCATTTTCCAATGCATCGAAGCCTATGGTGCTCTTATTTCCTTGCTTTCTCCCATGTATTTATTTGATTGTGAATTCTCTGGGTTCTTATACAGAGTACTGATTTCAATTATTTTAATTCTCTCTTATTTTATAATAAGTAGGGTTCAGGCTCTAAGTTTTCCAGTGACGTCATCTCCAGCATGTTTTGATTTAATTGTACTATTTCGAGCATGGTTCTAATCGTATGTTATACATTCTAGCCAATCATTATTAAGCGGGTGTGGGTGAAAATTGTGAACTTGAACAGATGCTAAAGATGCTTTGTTTTAAATTTCAAAAATAGGTAACCATCTGGCTTCTACAAAATCACTCAAATTTTATTTTTTATGCATTAATTCAACAAGTATTTACAATTATCTACCATGTAGGAAACCTGATGAAAACATATTTACTAGGTAGATATACAAGTATATGTATGTCTGAAATATGGGGACTGATATATAATTAGAATATGTTAAATGTATTTACATATAGCTAAGAAAATATGCACACAAAGTATAGGGGAAAATAAACACACACATGGTTATAAGTATATGATATCATGACTCTTACTGTTTTCAATACATTATTTTTCCTTATTTATATTTGTTTTCTACAACTAACAGATAATGAATTTTAATACTGATTTTTTTCAAAAAATGTGGTTCCTCTTGACAAAATATTAATATTTCAAGGAATTTTATCTAAGCAAGAATTAAAGATATAACAAATATCTAGGAAGAAGATATTTTATTGACATTGAAAGTAGGTCATAAATGCACTCTCCATATGCCAACAATTGGTGGCAAATAAAATGAATCATAGAGTATTTGTACATTGTACTATGCACACAATAGCTCCAAAATAGACTTAAGTGAACTTATACCTTTTAATAACAATACATGCTTTCAAGGGAAGAATACTGTTAACAAACTATAGAAGAATTAAAATTAAATAGCCATTTCATGCTCATAAAAATTTGGAAATTTCTAAAGCCTTTTAACTATTTCTTTTTAAAATTTCTATTTATTTTATTTATTTGCAAGCAGAAAGACAAAGAGAGTATGGACACGCCAGGGCCTCTAGCCACTGCAAACTACCGACAGATGTATGTGCCACTTTGTGCATCTGGCTTTACATGAGTACTGAGAGATTGATTTCTGGTCTTTAGATTTTACAGGCAGCAAGTGCCTTAACCACTGAGACATCTGTCCAGCTCATGTTAATTATTTCTTGATTATGTTATGGATTGCTTTATTTTTTTTAACTGAAAGCTTCCATTCTTTGTATTATTATTTTGCTGCCCTGGAGATTGAACCAAGGGTTTCATTCATGCTAGGCAAGTACTCTACAGCTGAGCCACACCCCAGCCCTCTGTGATGTCTTTTTAACTGAGGGTCAGGGGATCTATGAGGGGTGACCAAAACGTGGAGGCTGCTAGTCACTGACTTTTTAATGTGCATTTCTTATTTAGTTTCAAGTTGGGGGAAGTTTTAAGGTTTTTTTCCTTCTAGGAACTCTCATAAAATTTGGATCAAATAGCAGAAATATATTAAGGGGAATCTATGAAATTTTTAGTGTGGGTACACATATGTGTTAGACCTTCCACATCAGCAGGTTAGATAAATGTTCATATCTGAGACAATAGGCATTATTTCTAGTGAGTATAGATGAAAGGCCTCTGTATACGATTCTAGACTAAGTATCTAAAGTCTTACAATTAACTAATCCACAGACACAAACCTGCGGCCTTCATGTTGCTCACCATGAATTATGAAGTCACTGAGGGAAGGAACAGTTAATGAATAGATCCTTACATTTATCTGTTCTTGGAAAAAATGTGATTTGGGGAACATTATGGACTTGGGGTGATAATAAGATGCCTAAAACTTTCAAGTCCTTAATAATTTTAAAAAGTTGTCTGGTGAAGTTGATGAAATGATAGTGTCAACTGAACTAATATCTATCCACTGCCTTTGACTGACAGTGGAGTATTTGCAGGGAAGTCAGAACCATGTGGTAATGGTGAGTGTAGGACTCAGATGCAAAGATTTGGGTTTTAGCCGCTCTCTATTATGACTTTGAACTTCTTCTTACCTTAGTTGCTAAAGCAGGATTAGTAACAATGATAAAGGCACTTGCTCACAGGGTCATTGTGGGGATTAAATGAAGTAATGCATGTCATACTAAATATTAAGCCATGTGAAGCATTAATGTATCTCCATTTATGTAATTTGGTTTAATCATTCCTAGTTTCAGTTTACATCTTGAAAGAAACTTGGATGGTCTGGGGACACAGCTCAGAAGTAGAGTGCTTGCCTAGAAGGTGTGAGTCCTTAATTAAATCCCCATGGATGCCAAAGGACACTGGTAAGATCTAACCAAAGTCTTTTCCTTATCTCCAAGACATTTTTTCATCTTGTCAACTTGTGCTTCTTACTGGCTCTGTTTTATTGTGAAAACTCTACCAATTATTGAAAAGGTTATTTGAAGCCCAAAATGATGAATATTGATTTTTAACTCCTTGAGAAATTAATGCTTATTTGATCTTAAAGCTATCATGTTCTCTTGAGTATATTTCCTCGTCTATTAAATGATACAGAATTAGTTTAGGTGGGCATAAAAGTCTCTTTTATAATAGCAGTTCCCAAATTGTAAGATGCAGATTCCAACTCAGTAGGACTAGGGTTTGGCCTGAGACTCTCCATTCCTCACACACAACCAAAATGTGGCCTGGGGACCACACTTTGGGGCTCTCTTCAATTCCTGTATGTCATTGGTCAGTACAGTGAGCCTCCCATGATATAAATATTACCTTAAGCAAGATTCTTAACCATTCTCAGCTGCATTTTCCTGAAGTGAAAAGTTAGGATAATACACACCTTCTAAGAATGCTGAAATTAAATGATTCCTTGTGAAGTTTCGGTTGGTGCTAACTGCGTGTTCCCACCTGTTGCTTCTCTGTAGAAATGCAGATGGGTTGTGTGACTTAGCCCTGAGCTGCTAAGCCTCCCTTCATATTACTGAGGCGAACATCATTAGGCATTTGTGACTCACAGATGATATGTAGGCAATGTTGGATTCCAGGATGCGTGCAGGCTTAGGACAATGATATGTTTGTGTTTCCAACATGAAAGAAGGGAGAGATGGGTTAAGCAGGCACTTTCTGAGTTATTTACATGCTACATGCAGAGGTGACCATGTGACCTGATGAAGAGACACACAAAATAAAGGCAGAAGTGCCAGGAGTTTATACAATGTTTATTTACCTTGTGGGCCTAAATTGATAGTTTTGTTTGTTTGTTTATTTGTTTTTAGCAAAAGCAGCTTCTAGGTGCCTGTTTCAGTCTCTTAGTATGCCTAATTTATGTAAAACTTTATCTGAGGCGTGGATGTAAAGGAAAAACGTAAGTATATGGAGGGTTGGTAGAATTCACAGGTTAGGTCATCCACAGGTGCTTGTCCTCAATGGAGAAAGCTGGACTCCTATTGTAGCTGTCATTTGTTGAATAATGACTTTGACTCAAATGTGCTCAGTCTTAATCCTCTCATGGCTTATTTTGTTAAAAGAAACATCTTTTCCAGACTTTAATGATCACATTATTTGTAGAAAGGCTGTCCTCATGTTTGTGTTCTATGACATAGCCATATTTCAGCCTTCACAACACTTAACAATGGCCCATATGATTTCATCTTGAAAAGAATTTGTCCTTAATATAACGGACATAAGAAGCAATGGAAATGTTGGTTTATAAATGGCCTTCTAGATTTGATCATCCATTTGAAGCTAGAAGAAACCTTAATGGGAGAAAGAAAATTCCCCCAATAAGTCAAGCAGATGCAGGTTATGATGTCTGGGGAAGGATTCCCTTCTGTGTGCATCACGTTAGATACCTCATATTTCTGCTATGAGGATTAAATAAGATACTCCTAGGTATTATCATTACTAGCAAAATACTCTCTCTACTCAGATTGGCTGGGTCTCGTTTCTCAGTTAAAGCATATTTGATATACTTTGGCTTTTAAACACTATGAACAAGTGGCAATGTGATGGACTTAACAGGAGATTTGCCTATGGGCTTTTCCTTTCTGTTACATGAGGAAAAATTGAATTCTCCATTTCTAGCCATGTAGTGATGACTTTAGCATCCTGAGTTTGCTAGGCAGGAGCCTGCCTCTGGTTCTGAGAGGCAGCATTCTTGCAGAAAATTAAAAACAAAGGCTTATTTTAGCTATGAAAATGTAATCATTCCTGGGCTTGAATATGCTTTACATTACCTAGAAGAGAGTTTATTGGCTCTGAGTTTGTTTTATCACCAAGGAAACCATAGTGCACTGTTAAAACAAGCTAATGAGAAAAGCAGCCAGCCATCCAACCACAGTTTGATGGGAGATGCAGGCAGAGGGCAGGGGAAAGCTCCCAGGAGGTGGAGCAGGAAACTGAAGGGGGTGGTACTTCCCCGTGCAGCAATATTAGAATAAAGGCATTGTTGAGCCACTTGAGAATGGGAATTCAAAACCTGAGAGAGTGTGGATTTTTTTTTTTGTTTGTATGTTTCAATGCAAATTTTTCTTTCCTAATTCAAGGGCTCATATTTTGGTCTTTCACAGTCTTTCTTCAGCCAAATTTCCAAATTTCTAAGCTGAGAGTAGAAGAAATGCTCATGATCTGATTCCCTGAAGAAAAGTAGAATAAGGCATTTTTCAAACAAATCAATTACAGTTGATCTTTGATCATCAAGGTCTAAAAGGAAAACAAGTTGATTTGCCCAAGGTCATTCTGACATTCAAAATGACCAACTTGACCTAGCTCTCTGGGTCTCATATCTGCAATTATAAGTGATTGAATTTTAATTTTAATGCAAAAACTAGCATTATCATAAAGACTAAATTGAGCTAATCAATACTAAAGCATCTCTGGGCAGCAAGAGGCAGAGAGTTCTTCCTTGTGGAAGGGTGATGCAGTGCTCCAGGGCCGGGGGGGGGGGGGGGGGGGGGGGGGGGGGGGGGGGGGGGGGGGGGGGGGGGGGGGGGGGGGGGGGGGGGGGGGGGTAAGCACAGTCCTCTGCAGAGCAGGTGTCCAGGGACAAGCTCTGTCCTTATTCAGGCAGCTCCTACAAGACAGGATGGTCCCTGGAGTCACTCGGATCTCCTTTTTTCTAGGAAGTCTCCAGGTGTTTCTCCCCATTTAGGAGTCTTTCTTTCACTCATCCTCGGATGTTTTACTAACCATGCAGTGTGCAGGCATTGCAGAGAAGAGGAAATGCAAAAACTTCCCTGGTGAGCATAGAAAGCCACGAGGAAATAAATGTGAAGATGTGAGAGAGAACTGAAATGAATGAAAACAGCCCCCTCGTTCTAAGAAACAATTTGTCCATGAAAGTCAGAAGTCGGTTCTTTGAAACAGGTAATGAACATAAATATAGATGGGGAGAAACAGTTGGAGACTTTTCTAGAAGCAAGGAGATCCGAGAGACTCCAGGGACCATCCTGTCTTATAGGAGCTGCCTGAACAAGGACAGAGCTTGTCACAGGACACCTGCTCTGCAGAGTACTGTGCTTAGGGACCCCCTAGGCAAATAGGAACAAGAAATATAATATACATGTAATATTTTTTAAAAACCTGGGCATGGGGAAATGGTTCAGTAGTTAAAGTCCTTGCTATGCAAGCATGGAGGACCTGAATTTGGGTTCCCAGGACCAATATAAAATGCTAGATGGGGTGGAATGTGCCCATAATCCAGCACTGGGGAAGCAGAGAAAGGAAGATCCTCAGGACTTGCTGGTTGGCTTGTCTGGCCTAATCAATAAGTTCTGGGTCCAGTGAGATATCCTGTCTCATAAAAATAAGGTGGAGAATCAAATCAGAAAGACATTAGACATTGACCTCTTGGCTCCCTATGCACATTAACACATATGCACAAACCCCTACACACATTCATGAGCATGTACACACATACATGTGCCACAAGACATAAAATGTCAGGAAATTATGAGGAGGCTATAAATAAGTTTGAATATATAGTGGCAAGAGACTCGGGGGAATTAGAAACCAAAAGTGTCCCAAATTCCCACAAAGGCAGGACCTAGAATTAACCATTGTATTTACAATTCCAATTCTGTGAAAATTCTACCCAACACCTTCCCAGTAGAACGTTCCTTTTCTATTTTCTTCTCATTGTTAAAATCCGGACAACAGTTAAATGAATGAGCGGAAGTTTAAGCAATTCTGTCATTTGGCCCTTCTCTACCATGCCATCGACCCAACCACCATATGTCCCAGCCTCACCTACTCTTTCAGTACTAATAACGTAGGCATTTCTCAGGTATCTTCCTACTGTCTCTGTTTCTCCACAAGGACCAGTGATCCACCCATTCCCCCCATCCCCCGAGTTCTCAGACCTCACAGGCTTCAAGTTCTCCATCTCTTCACTAACACAATCTTTTCCACCTCACACCCCTGTAGATCTATCTGTCCGTCTATCTCAGCCTACAATGTACAGAAAATGACTGGAAGGCGACGCAGGAAGATGGTGAACATGCTCATCTCAGCAGAACTATTGTTCTCTTTATTTGCTCTGCAGTTTTCATGTTTCTTGGATTTTATTATCATCATCATCATCATCATTATGGTTTTTCAAGGTAGGGTCTTGCTCTAGCCCAGGCTGACCTGGAATTCACTGTGTAATCTCAGAGTGGCCTGGAACTCATAGGGACCTTCCTCATTCTGCCTCCAGAGTACTGGGATTAAAGGCGTGCATCACAACACCTGGCTTTCTTGGATTTCCATCTTGAGCTTTAATATACTTTTCTGATGATTTCATTTTAACTTCAAAGGGGACATTAGTATATTTTCATAGTTAAAAATATATTCTTTGACATCATTCAAAATTTCAACCCCTTTCTAAAGGAGACCACACTACTAAGTTGAGTATATGCAATCATACCTTGACTTTGAAATGACATCTCTCTATCTCTCTATCTCTCTTTACTTATAGCTTATATATTCGAATTTTTATACATAAATCTTACTAGAGTTCTTGTTCTATGAATCATATTTTTCTCATTCAATGTTGTTTTGTAGTCCTTTCCACATTGGTGCATATAGATCATTTTTCTATTATTATTTTTACTATTATTTTATTATTACTTGTTATTAATTATTCATTTTAATACAATAATTATTAATTATTTTATTATTATTTCTATTATTCTTAAGTACCACACTCTGTGCCCCAAGTGTTTTTACCCCGGTTCTGATGTTTGTATCTAGTTTCCCCCATTCCTGATATTACTGTAGTGGACATACCTGTACTTTCTTATTGAACTTACACAAGTGTGTCCCCAAGGTGGAAAATGAGAGCTACAGTTGCTGAGTCATAGAGTAGTGCTATGTCATTGAGCACCCATGCTTTCCATTCTAACAGACCTCATCAAAGTTGCACTGTGGTTTCTAAAAGTAGTGATTAAGACTATCACGTTAGGGTTGAAAGATGGCTCAGTGGATAAAGTACCTGCTGGACAAACATAAGGACCAGAGGTTGGGTCCCCAGCACCCACATAAGTGCCGGTTAAGCATGGTGGTCCAACTGTAATCCCAGACTCAAGAGGCAGAGATGGGGATCATCAGGTCAACTTGGCTAGCTAGACTTTCCAAATGAGTGAGCTCTGGGTTCAAGTGAGAGACCTTGCTTCAGTAAATAGTCAAACTCTGGTCTTCACATACACAAACACATGCACAGAAATAGAAATTAAATAAAGAGTATTACATTTCTCTATTCTAATTTACATTTCATTGATATTGATGGCATTGGCTACATTCTTAGATATTTACTAATCATTTGTATCATATATTTATTTACTTGTTGCATTGGATTTTTTCCATATTTATTGAAATAATTAGATACATTGCATGAGCAAGTCTTATGGTGGTATCCCCATTTCCTTCCTCCCTGTTCCCACCACACTGGGGGCCTTCCTGCATGGGATTGCTGGACCAGTCCATGGGATAGGGGGTTATGGATTGTACCAGAGGCAGCCAGATTTTTTTTGTCTCTTTCTCCCACCATGGCTCTTACAATCTTTCTGCTCCATCTTTCAGTAAGTTCCCTGAGTCACGATGAGTGAGTTTTAGATCTGCTTTACTATAGAGATTTTTAGGAATCTCTGTATTTTTGCTTTAGATTGTGTTGGGTAACCTCAGTGTCTGTCTCTATTATCTTTTCACAGGTTATCTGCTTTGCTTTGGAGGTAGGTCTCTTGCTCATCTCATCTTTTCCTCGAAGGTTTTATTTGAGCTCTGTACATTAAGTTAGGGGTGGCTCATCTCCTGCCTGGATGACAGATAACATCTCCGGTCCTACTGGTTGGAATGGGTTGTCCACGGCTCTTGCTGGCTTCTGAAACATACAAACAGAATCTCCAACAGAGAGTGAGATCAGTATAGGTTAAATGAGATAAACTTTGTAATTGTGTCGAGATTCTAATGGGTATAGCCTTTCCATAGATCTCTGTATAGTGGGGGTTTCCCCTGGGAGCCCAAGTTCCTGGTTTTCATATGGGATTGCCATGTATCCCAGTTCCAGTAAAGGTTTACCTGCCTCTGAGCAGATCTCTTAGCAATTAACATGCCATTGATTACCCACCCAGGTTTAGTGCCACTATTGCACAGGTGAGCACTTCTAGGTGTTACCTGTCTCTACCAGTCTTCACCAGTCTCATAGCATCATTCAGTTATGCATATCTACAACCTCTGCTTTCTTAAATATCTTCCGTCACTTTCCCCTGGCAGCTCATGTAATGCATTCCAGCACTACACATGCTACCATCAGGAGCCTGGATGCCATTCATGATTAAGCAAGGACTCTCAGTGTTGTATGATGACAATCTGTAGTGTCTTCAGCAATAGGGTCTTACCTTTTGTCTGGTCAGGTATTCAAGAGCTTTGACATAAGACTCTCTGACTTTGGGAGACCTCATGGGTCTCTGATCAACAGCTCAGTGTGGGAAGTAACCAATGACTGGAACCAAGGGTTACAGGCCAGAGATTTGTCTTGGGGTTAGGCCACCTTCTGTCCTATTCAAGGCCTCTCCTACCTAATGATGCCCCTGGCTTCCTGGAGAGCTTAATACATGGAAATAAGGATTTTAAGGTACCATTCCTTATTGGTTAGATTGGTGTGTAAATCCCCTTGCACTCCCCTTCCTCTTACCCACCCATTCTGTCTAATCCCTTTGTCCATCTCTAAATTCATCTAACATGTTTTCTGAACGTTCAGGCTTAACCTGGTGAAGGACCACATATGAGGGAGAAGATGTGGTGCATGACTTTCAATTCTTGTGTGAGGTCTCTAAGAATGATCTGCTCCAAGTCCATCCACTTTTCTTTCAATTTCACTATGTCATTTTTCCCTGCAGCTGCATAGATCCCATAGTGTAAATGTACCACAACTTTGATCTCCATTTTTCCAGTGATGGGCCTTTGGGTTGATTCCAATTCTTTGTTATTATGAATTGAGCTGCTAAAAACATGTTTGAGCAATTGCCTCTTTACTTTGGCAAGGAATCTTGGAGGTAGTTGCCCAGTAGAGGGATAGCTGGGTCTGCCAGCAGCTCTATATCCACTCTATTCAGGAGCTTCATACTGCTTTCCTTAGTGATTGTACAAGTTTGCAATCCCACCAACAGTGAATGAGGGTACCTTTTCCCCCTCATTCTCACCATCATCTATTTTTGGATTTTTTTAATGATTTCCATTCTGGCTGGAGTGAGATGGAATCTCATTGTTTTGATTTGTATTTCCCTGATGATTAGTAATGTTGAACATTTTCTTAAATGAGAGTAGGGCATTTGTAATTCCTCTTATGAGAATTTCCTTTTGAGTTCACTGCCTCATTTTGTGAGAGGGCTATTTGATTTTTTTTACTATTTAATTTTTTGAGTTCTTTGTTGGTTTTAGATAATAGGTCTCTGTCCATGGAATAGCTGGCATAGATTGTCTCCCATTCTGATGGTGCTCTATTGGCTTTGAATATGGTGTGTTTGTCTATACAGAAGCTTTTTAGCTTCATGAGATCGCATTGGTTGAGTGATTGTTGCACTTTCCAAGCTAAGAGGTTTGTCCAGGTAGTTTTTGCCTACTTCTATCTCATGAAGAGTTCCTCCTATTTTTTTTCCAGGTATTCAGAGTTTCAGGTCTTATGTTGATGTCTTTAACCTATTTAGAGTTGAGTTTTGTGCAAGATAAGAGGAGTGGATCTTGTTAGAATGGAAATGACCACCATGAGAGACCACTCTGAAAGGAAAGGCTTTAATAGGAGGACAGGGACCCAAGATCCAGGCTATCTCCCAAATGGAAGAGAGCGAAAGCATATGACCTTGGCCCCTTGCCTCCTAAAATATGTCCAAAACCAGCTAAACTGCCTTCCTCACAAAAATATTAATCAACTATTAATGACTTCTTCTTACCAGCCTGTCACCACCCACATCTGAGCCTGACGCCATCCCTGGACCCTGAACCCGCCATCTCATCCCAGCTTCCCCTGGACACCTTCACCCCACTGTCAGCAGGAAAAAGCCACACTGTGAGACTTCGCCCATAATCCATAACAAAAGGCTGGGATGTTAGGTCAGAATTCAGGCAACACCCTGGTCCCCTCCCCCAGCCGGCCTCAGGGTAAGTTTCGGCACCCAGACCTCGGCCTGGAGATAACAGCCCCCACCTGCTGTGTCTCTCTTTGGCCAGAGGCACTGTCCTTCCTGATGCTGAGAACTATGTGACCACCTGGCCCCTTCCCATCAGTCTGTTTGTCTCTTTTTATGCCAGTGCCATGCTGTTTTTGTTACTATGGCTTTATAGTATATTTTTAGATAGGGTATGGTGATACCTCCTGAGGAGCTTCTATTATTCAGGATTGTTTTGGCTGAGGCCTTTTCCCCTTCCAAATAAATTTGGAGAGTATTTTTTCTATATCTGCAAAGAATGAAGCTGGTATTTTTATTAGAATTACATTGAATCTGTATATAGCTTTTGGAAGTATTGCCATTTTCACAATATTAATTCTACCATTCCAGGAGCATGGGAGATCTTTCCATCTTTTCACATCTTCCTTGATTACCTTCTTGAGCGTTTTTATGTTTTCATTATACAAATCTTTCATATCTCTGGTTGGTGTTAATCCAAGGTGTTTGAATTTTTTGAGGCTATTGAAATGGGACTGTTTGGCTGATTTCTATTTCTGTATGCCTGTCATTTGCATACAGGAAGACTACATGCAAGTTAATTTTGTATCCTGCCACTTTGATGAAGGAATTTATTAATTTCAGTAATTTAAATCATACTATCCTTTGGGTCTGTTATGTATATGTGGTAGTTTGAATAGATGTTCCCCAATAGAATGAAAGGTTTATTAAAGATTGTGAATTGTCTCCAGCCTGTGGCTGGAGGAGGTGTCACTTTGGCCTGGCCTCCTGGGGTCTGGCCCTGAGGTATTTCTAAATTGGATGCAAAATTCCAGGGATACATATGCAAAGAGCAGCAGGAGCTCAAGTCTGGTAGTCCTGCTGTTTGTGAGTTACAGTGTGCTACAGAGTTGCTTGCTTGCTTTGGAGGTGCTAGGCCTCTGTTCCTCTACTTGGATCTGTGAAAGAGGGCCAGCCTTTTCCTTCATTTTTTGGAACTTCCCCTGGATCTTTTATTCCAATAAATACTTTCCTCCCCAAATTATGCCTGGTTTGGAGATTCATCCCAGCAGTGTGTGGCTGACTACACCAATATAGGATCATGTCATTTGCAAAAAGGGATAGTTTCACTTCTTCCTTTCCAATTTGTATCCCTTTTATGTCTTTTTCCTGTCTTATTGTTTGGGCTAGGACTTCAAGCCTATGTTGAAGATCAATGGTGAGAGTGGATATCCCTACCTTATTCCTGATTTTAATGGGAACTCATTAAGTCTTTCCCTGTTGAGTACGATTTGGGCTTTAGGAGTTTTGTATATGGCCTTTATCATGTTGCGGTATAAGCCCCCTATGTCAATTCTCTCCAGTGTTTTGATTATGAAGTGATGTTGAATATTGTGAAAGGCTTTCTCTGCATCGACTGAAAGACCATGTGGTTCTTATGTTCGAGTTTATTAGTGTGGTGGGTTATGTTAATTGATTTCCATATGGTGAACCAACCCTGGGATGAAGCCTATCTGGTCAAGGTAGATAATACTTTTGATGTGTCGTTGGATTTGGTTTGTGAAGAATTTGCTCAGAATTTTGGCATCTAAATTCATCAGGGATATAGGTCTATAGTTTTCCTCTCTTGTTATATTTTTGTCTGGTTTTGGTATTAGAGTAATGGTAACTTCATAGAAGGAGTTTGTTTTTCTTCAATTGTATTAAGCCTGGTGGCAAAGCTTGCAAGCTGATTCTGCACATTTTCACTTAAATTATCAATTTTTGTTTCCATTTCTGTTAATAATCTGGATATAGACTCCATGCAGAGATGTCCTGCACATGTTTTCATCTCCTCCTGGCCTTACATCTGTGCTCTTTCTTAGATATTTTTATTAGGAATTTTTAAAGTGGGGCTAGGCAAACTTGGTATGGGGCACTCCACTTGTGTCATCTTTTTGCATTGTGACCTTCCCATTTCCAGATGAGAGATTGATTTTTCACAGGCCCTAAGCAGGGGTGGAGCCCATTCACGAGTTTTCGGCAAGGACTAGTGAGTTTATGGCATGTACTCAGTTCCTCTGGTGCCAGGCAGTGGGGATGGAGGGAGGTTGCTCAAACCTTCAGCAATAGGAGCAGGCTGGGGGGGGGGCTAGGCCTGCCAGAAGTCTGGGTCAATGAACAGGGTCCCAGGCAAGCAGGTTGATCAGAAGCAAAGCCGGAGCTTGCTTACCTGACCTGGGGCCAGGGGTCAGTGGGCAGGGTATCGGGGTGCACAGGCTAGTGGGTAGCCTAGGAGCCTTCAGTGGTTTTTTTGAGGCAGGGTCTTATGAGACCAGACTGGCCTTGAACATCACTATGAAGCTGAGGATGATTTTTAACTATTAATCTTCCTGCCTCCACTTGCCAAGGGCTGGAATTTCAGGTTATATACCACCATGCCTGGCTTTGCAGTGTGCATAACTACCTGTTCATGAATTCCATCCATTTCTCCATTAAGATTATTTGTTTCTTTTTTAGTAGGTATTCTTTTTTTTCTGAATATTACTTTTGCTATGCTGAAGTATAACCTTATGCAGGTCATTCCTAGAGGATCCATGGGTGGCTAACTTTTCTAATTTCACACATGTCTGCAGCATTGTTTTGTGTCTTATATGTATGGCATATATTTCCAACAGCGATGTCTTTGGGTACCAGGGCCCTATGTTCTTCTTAGGGCTGTCAACTAAGCAATACAATTATCTTTTGGTACCAATGAGGAATTCATTCTGGGATCCCCTGCAGATACATAGATTGGCTAAGGCTTACGTTCTTTTTACTAACAACACAGTATTTGCATATAACCAAGCACATACTCCTGTGTGTGTTAAATCATTTCTAGATTACTTGCAACACCTAATTACCATAAATACTATGCAAATAGTCATTGTACTGTATTATGTAGGGTGCAATGAATGCTTCCATGGACAGTTGGTTGAATCTGTGTATGTGGGATCCACAGATGCAGAGGGACAATTGGATAGGGTCTTGTCTTTTCAGATGTCAGCACCCTGTCTTGTGCTGTTTGGCCCAAGATTGCGAAATCTGGAGGAGAGATGACCAATTCTGCCTTTCTGTGGTTTCTCAAATAGGTACTTACTGTTCAACTTAGAGCATGCCTTCCCTGTTTGCTCTCTTGTCTGCAGCCTAGGCCAGCTGTACTTGCCAGCTGATCTATCTTTCTTCACAATACTCCTTGCAGCCATTTTGATTCACAGTTTCCTTCTTTGGTTTGATCTCCTATTCTTGCACTTCTTTTTTCTATTATTCCTTTCTTTTATTTTTTTTTTTCACTTATTCCAAAACCCTTCTAGACTCTGGTCAATGAAGGAAACTTTGCTTTATTTTTCACTCTATGCATGAATGGCTTAATTTATTTGCATGCATTTTTTCTTTTATTATTGAGCATATTAGATGTTCAGCCATCTTGAAATAGAATTCCCTTATGATTTAAAAAGTCACTCAATAAAAATAGGCACAATAAATATTTAGGTCCTGAATCTTTATGTGATCCTTTTAAAATAAAGTTATTTTATCTAAAAATGTACATTCACCCAGATAATACTTGCTTGGCCCTGGGCTCAGTGCTTCAGACAGACTCTCTCTCTAAAAATGTGGGCACTACGTGAAAATGGAAAGAAAAGTGTATCAAGTAGACATACTTACAATACATCAGGGGTCTCACCCTGAGAGAGGCGCTGAGAAACACTTGTGTCTAATTACTGATTTTAATCAGGTGTTTTCCACAAAGATAAGTAGACCTATACTTCCTAATGAACAAATTCATATTCATCATTCTATTTATGTTGCAAAACAACCCTGAGGTAAGAGCTATTTTTATCTCACTTTGCATATGGGGCTATTTTCATACTCTAAGTTCAGTCTTTACCCCTCCCCTAGGACAGTAAGATACCTGAAAAGCACAGTGGGTACTGGCCTTCCTCCATGGGGAACTTGGAGGTTCTCAGTGACCCAGGGTAAAACAAACCAAACTGGACTCTCCCACTAATAGGACTAAGACTGTGTTTTACTGACTACACATTGATATCCTGTTTCTTGTGATGCCATCACCGAATCGTACAGGCATGAGGGGGAATAAACTATTATGACTCCTCATTTTCCAGAAGCACAGAAAAGTGAAGTACTTTACAAAGGAGACAAAGCTGGAAATGAAAAATGTGGGGTGGTCTGGCTACAATATATACTCTAAACCGCCGGTAGGCAAATTGTGGTGGTGTTTTTTGTTTGCTTGTTTTGTTATTACAGCCACAAGTGAAGAGTGGTTTTCACATTTTTAAGCTTTATTAAGAAGCAAACAAACAACAACAACAACAAAAAGAATAATACATTGTAAAAACTATAAATGGCTTTTGTAGTGGTTTGATTCAGGTGTCCCCCATTAGCATAAGTCATTCTGAATGCTTCATCCCCAGCTGGTAGTTTGGGACTTGGAACCTTGTTGGAAGTATGCTGTTGGGGGCAGGCTTATGGGTGCTATAGCCAGCTTCTTCTTGCCAGTGTTTGGCACACTTTCCTGCTGCTGTTTGCGGTGCTGTGGCAGAGGTGACGTCCACTCTCTGCTTATGCCTTGTGGGTTTTCCCCTTGAGACCGTAAGCAAAATAAATCAATTCCTCCACAAGCTGCTTTTTATTGGGTTCTTTGTCAAAACAATGAGAAAGCGAACTCAAGCTCTCAAGGATCTATCTATCTATCTATCTATCTATCTATCTATCTATCTATCTATCTATCTACTACTGTCTGCTCTTTTTTTAACTCTAGCCCAGGCTGACCTGGAATTCACTATGAAGCCTCAGGGTGGCCTTAAACTCATGATGATCTTCTTACCTCTGCCTCCTAAATGCTGATATTAAAAGCATGTGCCACCATGCCTGGCTAACTGTGTGCCTTTTTATGGACAACAGGCTCTGATCCCTGCTTTAAGATACTATAATGCTCAGACTCACAGTCCACGGGATAACTTCTGATAATCTGTCTAGATCACATCCTCCATGCCGGTTTGATTGAACTCCTGGCAGGATGTAATAAACATTTTTGTCTAAGAACCTCCAGAAGACATGAGACTTGGGTACAGGTCACTGGTTTGGCTTTCTACATTTTTTTTTATTGAAATCTTGGGTTCAAAGGACTATTTGCCTAGGATTTATATACAGATTTGGACCTGTTTGATTTTCATGTATCATTTCTTAGAATTATCTGGAGATTTTATTCAAAATTGAGGCCAGAGCAAGGGTTTTAACATTCACCACTTCTCATCACAGAAAGATGATGATTAAGAATTTAACATACAGGGAAGTGTTGAGACAGAAAGAGCCACCCTCTTGATGAGGTGGGTCAACTGAGCTAATCTCTCAACCAGAGTGGTGGATGGGGGACAAAAAAAAAACTGAGGGAATTTGCTTGCAGGTCACTCTCTCGTCAACCTCTGAAGCTTCTCCTCTCCCTTTTCCTAGAGTGGGTCACATCTCCAAAGCTCCACATGGAAATTTCAGAATACTTGTGAGTTTCCAGATATGCAAAGTTTGGCATATATGAACACATATGGCAATTGAGTGACTTTTGACAGATTCTTAAATACAATCTTCTATCTATACATAAACATGTTCCCAAAATGATTAAGGACCATGAGCTGTGCTGAGAAAACAAGTCCATGACCTTCCTTATGTGGTACTGAATAAGATGATGGTCAAGTTCAATGTCCAGGTGTGCGATTTGTGTTTCTGTTCCTCTCAGTTTGGTCTGAATTGCACAGGATCTCATGAGGTTTCAAATGTGTGTGTCATCACAGTGGTACCAGAAACTAAATCTCCTTCTAAGGATCTTGGAAAGTGAAAGCAGAAGAGGAACTCACATTTTTTTTCAGCACTTTCTCTGTCACACAGGTCCAAGTCTCTGGACATCTGGGGAGGATCTTTTTCCCATGTGGCAAAGGAGGAAACAAAGTGTGGTAAACTGAATCCACTCTCAGCACTTGAACCCTAACTTTCTGCCCCTTGTCCAATAAATTTTTTCTCAAACTATTGTATTTCTTCAAGTCATTATTTTTATTATGCATTAAATTAAAACAAAACAGAAATCATGTATCAGCAAAGCATATCTTTCCAGAATATATGCATATGCATGTATGTATATAAATATATACATATACAGTTATATATGTATTTATTTTGAACATTTTGATTACACTATATATAATTTTCTACTCTCCTTCATTTCACTTAGTGACATAGCTATTTAACATTTATTCCAGACATCTTTTAATGATTATATTCTAAGGCAAAAACTAGCATCATTTACCAAGCTATTTAATTACCATTGCAAATGAAAATTGTTTGTAATGCTTTATGATTTTAATAAGGCTTCCAGGAACATTTTTGAGCATAAAGTTCACAGAATTATTTTCCCATGCTAAGATCCTAAAAATAGACATACTGTATGAACTTTTAAAAGAGATTTAGTTTTATATGTTTAAAATATCTCCCAGAAAAGTTAAGCTCACATACACATACACTTATAGGAGTTTGCTTGCATCATCCATTTCATGCATCTTTTGATAGTATTATAGAATAAAACATTTGTAAAGTTTATTAATTTGATCTTTAAAGTGCATGTTAGCTGGAGAAACCAGCACGTGGGTGAAAAGGGTTTGTTTTGGAGCTGAGCCTGGGGTGTGAAGCCACAGCCGGTCATCAACAGGAGTGTTCTTCAGGCCAGCCAAGTCACTTTCCTCCTTGCCTGTTTCACACCAGTGAAAGGACTATGGCTCCTGATTTGGGGGATAATTGTGAAAATGAAATAGTGAGGGCAGATCACATTTCCAGCCAGCCTGCTCATTGCCACCATTTGATTGGCCACCGTGTCCTTTATATTCTTCTCCCACTGGACCTTAGGTTCTTTGTGTCAAATTTATTAATTTCCTGTTTTAAATATGGAGGATGTTGCCTCTGTATGTCAGATCAGAGAGATCAGGGATAAGGATGTTGGGATCTGGGCAGCTGGGACTCTAGTGAGGTGAAGGACTCTAGTGAAGCAGTGAGTGAGACAGAAGGCAGCTTGCCATAGAGGCTCAGGCCACCATGTGCACAGCCAGGAGGGCACACCTGGCAAATGACCTGCCATTGTGGTGTAGGAAGAAAAGCAGTAGAACCCTAGTTTATGTTATTTTTTAATCTAAGGAAATAAAAACCTAAACTAGATTAGCATTCAAATACAGATCCTGACACCCCTAGTTGGTCACATGACAGTCATGTATGTGAAGCAGCCTGCTGGGAAAGTCAATGTTCCAAAAGGGGTGCTCAGTAGGGGCTTGCTCACCCACTAGTGTCGGCATGTAGGTTGTGCTCACCTTGCTAAACAAGTTAATAACAACAGTGTCTTTTTAAAGTTTTCTTTCTTTCTTTTTTCTTTCTTTCCTTCTTTCTGTCTTTCTTCTTTTCTTTCTTTCTTCCTTCCTTCCTTCCTTCCTTCCTTCCTTCCTTCCTTTCTTTCTTTCTTTCTTTCTTTCTTTCTTTCTTTCTTTCTTTCTTTCTTTCTTTCTTTCTTTCTTTCTTTCTTTCTTTCTTTCTGTGTGTGAGAAAAACCACTTGCCAATACAAAGGAACTACTGAAAAGTGTGCCATCTGGCTTTATGAGAGTACTAGGGAATTGAACCTGGGTCTATAGGCTTTGTAAGAAAGTGCCTTTAACTGCTGAACTATGTCCTGGCCTCAACAACGGTGTCTTAAATGATGGATGTACATATAGGCACACACAAAGTGAGGGTTGGTTCAGTTATATTATGCATTAGATTATGTAAATGTGCAAACTATCTGTAATGTTATATGAAGCATTAGATGCAATGAAAGGAATATATATGCATTACAAATCTATTAGAGATACTTAATTGTAAAATTACACTTAACTTTTTGTATGACTATACATATTTCTGATAAGATTATAAATGTATGTAGAATCATGTTATGTTTATATATTCTCTTATAAGTATGTGTGATGTTTTGCATCTTTATAAAATATATAAAATATATAAAATCAAATGTTTTATAAGAAAATCAATATATGTATATATATATATTCATATATGTGGATAGAGACCTGTATCTGTGTGCATATATTTATTCCATGCGTTTTGAAGCTGAAAGGTGGATCTTGATTTTTCTGACTGCCTTATAGCAATGTACTTAGAGAATTTTTCAAATTAAAGGTGCATACACATTTTTAGGTACATGAATATTTCAAAATTGCTAATTTTTTGTGATAATAAGTGACTTTCAGAAAATTTTCCTGTAGGTATTATAAAACACACACACACACCCCTTTCATCTGTTTCTTCAAAGTAAAAATAAGATTTTAGCAGCAAATGAAAATGTAGCTACTTTTTGAAAGAAACTTACATAATAAATGAACATTTCAGGATCTGACATTTGGAAACATTTCACTATTATGCATTCTTGTCCCTAAATATGACATGGAATGCTGTCCATAAGAACATTGAGACCTGAACATGCAGAGCTCACAGAAAGGAAGTTTTCTCAGTTTAGATACTAAATAGTTGCAGTGGGCTTGCAGTCCTCTGGATTTTGTGAAAACACAGTCTTCATTATGAAGACTCCCTGTTCTGAGCAACATTAAAGAAAATTATAATACACTGGGTTTCAACCATTGTCTCTAAATTATGTATCAAAATTATTAACTAATACCCTCAAAATAATATCTCTTCACAAATCATTATTAATTATCAGTAATGATTGATTATATTTAGTGAGAGTAAAAGTTGTACAATTAAACAATAATTTTAATCGTTTGCTTAATTCAACCTTTCTCATCCTTTCAATTTTTTCTAATGTATATAATTTATAAGCATACACTTACATATAAATAAATATTTATTTATATTTAAATTTAAATTTAAATTATATTTAAATTATAATATTTAAATTTCCAATGTGCACATGTGTAATGTAATGTGCACTATATATATATATATATATATATATATATATATATATATATATATATATATATATACATATGTATTAATCAGCCTTCTATATCCTAAGTTGTCACTTCCACAGAATCAACCAGCTATGTATTTAAAAATTTAATTAAAAAGTTATATCTTGGGCTGGAGAGATGGCTCAGTGGTCAAAAGCATTTGTTTGCAAAGCTTGGTGGCCTGAGTTTAATTTTTCAATATCCATGTAAAGCCAAATGCACAAAGTAGCACATGTGTCTGGAGTTCATTGGCAGTGGCAGAAGGCCCTGTTGTACCAGTATTCACTTTCTCTGTCTTCCTAGTTCTCTGTATCTCTCTCTGAAATAAATAAATAAATAATAAATAAATAAATATTTTAAGTTACATCTGTGCTGAACATACCCAGACTTTTTTTCTTGTCATTATTTCTTAAACAAGACAATGCAACAACTATACATAGCATTATATAGCAGTAGGCATTATAAGTAGTGTAGGGATGATTTAAAGTACACAAGAGAAAACTTTTTCCATGGGGTATATGCAAATATGCCATTTCATATAAGTGACTTGAGTACCCATGGATGACATATGCAGGGGACCAGACCTGATCCTTTGTGAACTCTGAGGGATGCCTTAAATATCTACAATGTTTAAGGGACAAGATTCATGATGTCTGAAATTCAGTGCTTTAAGCAGAGTGCATTCTTTCCCCGAGTATTTACCACAAACACACAGATTAATGCATGAGCTTTTACGTATCATGTGATAGTCTCTAAAAGTAAAGCAATTACAATTTATTCCCAGGGTGTCAAAGTCAAGGGAAGACCAGACTCTGCTGCTCTTCTCACCCTTATCTATTCCTTCCTGAGACATTGGCTTGACTTTCTGTCTGAATTGTTAGCAGATGTAGGCTTTAAAGAAGCCCAGCGATAACTCATATGGAAATTTAAAACTGCATTAAAATGATGGGCTGGTAAATGTCTTACAATTGTTTTCCAGGAAAAAAATTAAAAACAAACAAAAAACGGCACTAATTTGTAACCCTTGTCAGTTACAATCGTATAAATACTTACTTCCTTCCTGGCCAGTGTGAGACTCCCAGCATGACGTTGCTGAGTGATGAAATGATATATGTAGTGATGTGCACACTCAGCTGAGCTGTCTCTGGACACATCAGCAGGGGAAGTGGGAAGGATTGAAACAAATGAACATCCAAAACAAAGGACAGCGCTTGATGACAGAATCTCTATATATTCACTTCACTCCTTAACCTGTGATATTGCTTCCAAGAATAGAAAGAAATATAGATTTGGAATTAAAAACTTAAGATCATGCCCATGTCAGTCATTTCTTGGTTCTAAGGCCTTGCATCTATCTATGCCCCGTGCTGGGTCTGGGGTTCCTCCTCTGTGAAAAGGTCTTGCTCTTTTTCCTATCTGTGTTCCTGAATTGTCATGAAGTCCAAGTGCAATCAAGGAGACATTTGGAGGAAACTCTCTACATTTCCCTTATTTTTCAGGTCAACATTTCTCAAAGTTGAACTCAATGTCATTGTCAGACACATAAGTATTTAAGAGTGTGAATTGTGGAAAGGAAATGCAAGGCTATAAATGATGACTCATCTAGCAAAGGAATGCCATGACCTGGTCCTCTTGCAATTAGTGCTTCTAGGACTTTTTATTTTCTCGATTTCTCTGATCATATGCAGGTCTATAATTAATCTACTGTTTTTGAGTTGACAACCTGTTTTCTGAAGTCAGAGACCTGATAATATTCACCCAAATATGTATGCTTCTCTGACATATGCTGTTCTTAAAATCAGCTGCTATTTTTGTATCTATCCTGTATACCAAACCTCTGCAGGAAGATTCTAGAGTCGCCCACTCAGTGTCTGTCGATTACCTTGTAGAATGTGTATTATTAATGTCAGCGATTGCTTTCTGCCCTTCTTGCCATGATCCATTTCCATCCATTAAGGGACTACATTATCTACTTCAGCAAAACATGAATCATAAATGAAATTGATTTAAAAAATCATAAACTGCTTTACATTTAAAAACAGTTCCTACAAAGTGAATTTCTAAACTAAAGGAATGTGTGCAATTATTTCAGAGGCGAGATGTGCTTTCAAGACTGCACACTGATTGGGTAATAGGTCGCTGCTTAGTTTAGTTTTATGATAAACTTATTTTTAAGATCTTAATATTTTGTTACTTGAGTCTGTGATCATATGACTGAGTGGCTCACCATGATTATGTAGTGGTTAGTACTCTGCATTGTGAATCTAAAGATTCCTATTGAATGGGCTTGAATGAATTTATGTTTATTAAAATAAACATGCTTCAGAAACCACAAGCTTCCTTCCAAAGTGCTGAGAAGGAAATGTAGATCTCAGTTTAAGAAAGAAAAGTGAAAATCATTGAGCAAGGGAAGGGGGCATTGTGGGATCATAGTAGTAACTGTGATCTAGTATTTTTCTGTAATGTTGGGTTTCTTTGCAATATAACAACAGAAATTTGATCTACAGTGACAGAGCGGCACTAGGTATTTACAGACATATAAAAGTGTCTCTCTACATAGGATAGTATGAGGTAACTGGTGAAATCCATTGTGATAGATGATCATTTCTTTTGGACGGGACTTCACCCTCGCCATCTGGGAAGGATTACAGTTCATGCAAGGAGGAGTTCGCTTTGTCTTTGTAAATAAGTCCTGTGCAGAGGAGGAGCTGCACCTCTGAAATAAGCATTTGCAGCACAAGGATAAGCATTAGAGGAGAGAGTGCCACAGTCTGACCTCGCCTTTAAAGCAAAGAGAGACTCCCAACGCATGTGAAAGATGTTCTCTCAAGGTGAGAACTTAGATGAGCAAGCAGACCCGCACCTCCAGAGACATCTGCATCCTGCCATATACAGGGAAGTGCATTTCAGACCGCATGAGCTCACTTCCATGCTGGGGCAGCCAAGTGAGTGAATCATGGGCATGGAAGGATCAGTAACTGTGAAATAAATTAATGTGCTGACTCATGGCTCGCAACCCAATAAGGACCTCTGCTTTTTTTTTTCTAATGATTTGTGTTTGTTTTGTAAGCATTTTATGTCCAGTATAAGATCGTATAAGATGTCTATCTTGACAGAGTGTGGGCACTGTCCTGGGTGAGTTGTGCAAGATGCACCATGGGAAAAAAGGAAGGTTAGATATTAGCTGCCTTTGGGGTATTCACCAATTAAAAATTCTAACAGTTATCCCTTCATCCCAGTCTATTCTATACCATTAAGAAACATCTCTCTGGCTAAGTGACAAGGAAGATGGCATCAATATAATGATTAAAAAACAAACAATAACATGGAAGAGAAAAGAAAGAGCTAGAAAAACAGAAAGGGAGAATAAAAATATAAGAAAGACAAGACAAATGATAGTGTAATAACACTACACATCTATGAGAGTCGCTAAAATCCAAAATGCAGACATTACCCTATGCTGGTCAGGGTTGAATGATAGAAGCCCTCATCCACAACTAGCAGGAAGGCCAGTGACAGAGCCACCATGCAAAATAGTTTGAAAGTTTTGTTGTAGTTGTTGTTTTACACAAAACTAATCACACTCTTACCATATGATGCAGTGATTATAGTTTGTAAGGTTTTTTGTCTAGTTTAAAAAATATTATTTAGGGCTGGAGAGATGGCTCAGGGGTTAAGGCACTTGCCTCCAGTGCCTAAGGCCCCGGGTTCAATTCCCCAGGACCCACATAAGCCAGACCCACAAGGTGGTGGCCCTGGCGTGCTCTCTCTCTCTCTCTCTCTCTCTCTCTCTCTCTCTCTCTCTCTCTCTCTCTCTCTCTCTCTTTCTCTCTGCTTGAAAATGAATAAATAAAATATTTAAAAAAAATATTATTTATTTATTTGAGAGAGTATGGGAGTACCAGGCCATCTTGTCACTACAAATTCCAGACACATGCATCACTGTGCATCTGGCTTTATGTGGGTACTGGAGAATTGAACTCAGGCCAGCAGGCTTTGCAAGCAAGCACCTTTAACAGCTGAGCCATCTCCCCAGCCCTACTTCATGTTTTTTAACTGAGTTGAAAACATTTTTCCACCCAAAACCTTCCACACTTGAGCTAATAGGAACTTTATTTAAAAATCACTTAAACTCAAAAACAACTAATATATCATTCAGTAGGCAAGAGGGTAAATAAACTGTAGTATATCTTGACAATAAAATATTATTATTTTAAAAGCTACCAAATTATGAAAAGACACGGAATAAGCTCAAATAACTATTACTCAGTCAAAGCTGTTTCGAAAGAGCTAAATACTATATGATTACAACTTTATGACGTCCTAGAAAAGGCAATCATAAAGACTGTTAAAATATCAGTGGTTACCAGAAGTTGAGTGGGGCCAAAGGGTGAAAAATCTGTGTACAGAGAATTTTCAGGGCAACAAAAATACTCTGAATATGCAATGGTGAGATACATGTCAGTTTACATTTATTCAAAGCCACTGGTCATGCACACTGAGTGAGCCCCAGTGTCAGCTGTGGGCTTTGGGGGATAATGATGGCCATGTAGTTCATCATGTACAGCTGAAGCATTAAATGAAGAATGCAACCCAGTGGGATAGGCATATCTGGAAACTGGGAGTACATGGGAAATCTCTACATGTGCCTCTTAATCTTGATGTGAACCTAAAACTTCCCTAAAAATATAAAGTTCTCAAATAAATAGGACTGGGGTGTAGTTTAGTAGAGCAGTTAGCTAGTACTCCTAAGGTCCTGGGTTAAATCCACAGCAAAACACACACACACACACACAGAGAGAGAGAGAGAGAGAGAGAGAGAGAGAGAGAGAGAGAGAGAGAGATTCAAGGAGTCCCAAGATGGACACAAACAGTCGTCTCACACTGGGAACCGCTAGGCAGTATATTCAAACCTTTCCTATTACTATAGCTTTGTTCTTAATAAAGTGTTCTTCCCCATAACTCCTTTGTGCATCTTTTTTCAGTTCTTTGAGTGAGATGACAAAAACCTGTAAACAAAGATCACCGGTAACATGACCTCTCCTAGCCTTGAGCTAACCTTTCTCCACCTCACAAGTTAGAGCACTCACGGCACACTTGGTATGTACATGACCCCCTCCTTAAAACAGCCAGTTCTGAAATAGCCACCCTGATGAAAAACTGCAAGAAAAAACAGGGAGCGTGTTATCAGAAGACAAGGATGTGATTAATATTGAGAATGCTACCTTCCACCACAACCTCTTTCTGAAGAGTTGCCTTTGTCTAGAAGTTTCCAGGTCTTTGGTGAGTTCCAATTCAAAAATGAAGGTCTGGGTCAGGATTGCCAATTACTATGCATTCTTCCCATTGGTTTCTCTTTGTCTCCATAATGATGGTTAGAAATAAGAATCTTCCCTACTTGTCCTGTATCTTTCAGCTTTAAGGACCTGTCTGGCTGAGGAACCCCCACCATCTCTACATCCAAACTCTGTGCATGGATTTCCATTTCAGCTGGTGATCAAGTGAAAGGTTCTGAGAGTGGGTTCATAGCTGCACTGAGTTTCGGATAAAGTTGGTGTGTATGTCTCCCTCTGGAAACCATTTCTCACCCTGTTTGTGGGCTGCTCTGCAGGTCCCATATCAACAAGCTGTTTTTCTTCCCCCTTCTGTCTCTTCTATCATAGATGAGCAAGGCCAGACAGACATTAAAAGTAGTAAAGACTGATTTATTCAGTAATAAGTATTGCAATACAGAAGAGGTTGCAGTTGGCTGGGGAGACAGCTCAACTGTTAAAGGTACTTGCTTGCAAAGCCCACTATCTAGGGTTCAATTACCCAGTATCCAGATACCAGATGCACAAAGTGGTACATGTGTCTGAAGTTTATTTGCAGAGGCACAAGGCCTTGGTGTGCCCATTCTCTCTCTCTCTCTCTCTCTCTCTCTCTCTCTCTCTCTCTCTCTCTCTCTCTCTCTCTCCTTTCTCTCAAGTAAATAAATAAACATGTTTCAAAGTTTTAAAGAAAGAAAGTGCAGTATGTACTGAAATCTATTGAAAGATTGAAAGCTCTTTGGAAGACACTGAAGGGTCAAATGGACTTTGGGTCCATGTAACCAGGCCCTTGGGTTTGCTAAATGGTGTGCAAAGGCGAGGCTTCTGTCTCCTGTAGAAACTGGTATATGGAGGGAGTCGTTAGGTGTTGGATTTGGGCAGCCTTGCCCTTTCTCAAACAAACCTAGTCTCCATCTCAGCACATGACCTTGAGCTGTGAGGAAGCGTGCTGGCATCTGCATCTCTGCTGCAGCCCTTCTCCTCACAGGTCTCTTGCTGAGTCCCTTGACCAAATATTTCAGTTCACGCCAAGCAAATGTTTCTATACAGCCCTCTTGAGTTGGATTGTGGGAACCACTCCTCTGCTTTCTCTTGCTTAGAAAGGCGCAGGAGCCTTCATCGTTCTTACTGTCCATCACTATCCACTGTGGCTTCCCATACCATGGCCTCATTTTTTTAAAGACCCGTTTAATGACTATCCAATAACTGTTCTCAAAGTTCAGCTCATGTTCCTTGAACCTTCCACTGTCACCTGTTAGAAGCTGAATACTGTGACTGGTTTTCTCTCGGCAATACTAGAAGATTGTTTTGTCTGAGATGCAACAAGTCAGCAGAACTAGGGAATTAACACCCCGGACCGATCTCAACCAGGGATCTTCAGGATTGGTGAGTTAACACCCCACTAGCTGTTCCTTGGGTGGCATCATTTTATGATGTATGTTTCATAACTCTTTTACAGTTTTCCTGAGCAGCAAACCCTAGCCATCTCCTAACCTGTCATCCATGTGGTCGTGACTGTTTTATTTGCCTATAGTTCTGGGGATTAGCAACGTTAATAGGGCTGATCTGCGCATTTCTCTGTTTCGTCTAGGGGCACTCATTTGGTGACTGTCGCATGAGGATAGTGTGACAGTAGGTTTCCCAGGGCACCTCTGCCTAGAATGACTTATTTCTGCTCTGCATGGTCTCACCCTCCAAGAGATTGCTTCTCTCAGAGCAATTCCAAGAGGGCAAGATCTCTGGAGACCTAGTCCTGGTATCACTTCCACTGAGTTCTAGTGCTCAAAGTCAGCCCAGATCCAAGAGATGGGGAACTGGACTTGCTCCTAAGAATTTTGGGGTCATTTCCAATCTACCATACCCTTTAGGATATCGTCCTTCCCATCACTCTATCATCTCCCCATGCCTTTACTGGTGCCCTCACATCCCAGGCAAGTGTCTGCACTAAAACTCCTGTCTCAGAGTCTGTAGAGAAAATGAAGACAAAGCTCTCCTCTAATCATCTTAATTTCAGTATTAGATTTGTTTTCTGCAAATTCAGAATGGTGTTAAAGATCATTATGTAACTTAGATCAAGGTTTATGTAGGGCATGAATTTTTAGAAATATCCTTACAATGTTCTCCCTGGGAAGTGAGGGTGTCTGGCTGCGATAAACATCACTACTGTGCACCAAAGTTTCTGACTATTCTTCCCTTTCATTCACACAGAGGATTATTCTCCCACGCATATTAGTTTCATTGGCACCCTAGAAGTAGAAGCAATTGTGTGTGTGCCTGGAGAAAGAAAGCATAAAAATATTTAATGCCTAATGCTTCAGGTCTTCTCGTTATTCTTCAGGGAACCTAGAAAAGTAAGTCGTTGGGCTAAAAGTCCTGAGATAACAATTCTGTTGCAGAAGGTTGGGTGAGTCAGGTGTAGCAGACATGCTCATCTCAAAGGAGCTCTTTTGGGAGCTGGTGCTGAGTATATTGGAGTGGAGTGACCCAAGTGTTCCTTCTGCAAGCCTGTCCAGGAGCCAGAGCTCAATAGAACCATGACTTCAAAACACATGTGGTAGTTTCTAGGCATAGTCAGCTTACATAGGAAATCAGGGCTCTATGGTAAGAAGCTTCTAGATGAAAATCCATTAATATTAAATGTCCTTTGATCTAAATTTTTATGATGCTTTGGATTTACTCCTCGAAATCCCCATGACTAGAAAGTTAATTAGATCCCACAAGTATCCCGTTCCGTCTGTAGTGATCTCTGGAAGATGACAGTGTGTCACCTCAGGGCTCTCATCTCCTTCACATGTTCATTATAACCTTTTGTGGCTAATTACATTATTTGTTCTATGTATTAATGTAAGCAACAAAAATGTATCTTTACAAAAGTTGAAACAAAAAAGGCACATCTGGGATTCACTGTTTTTGTACACTTTCATCCCCCCTACTTCCCATGTCTTATTTCAGAGATAAATTGTGTTTTTCCAGATCCTATTCATTTTATATGCATATATTCAAACACATAATAATATTTGTTCTTGTTTCTATACAAAGGGACTATATTGCAGGTGTATCAGTTACTTGCTCACAGTTGACCAGAAGAAGCTTAAGTAAGGAAAGGGTTTCAGTTTAGAGTTCTGGCAGAGAAGACATGCCAAGGGCATGAAGCCTGTACCCACTGTCACATCAGCATGGAGGAGGCAGAGATAGCAAGCAGGGCTGGAAGTAACACCTCAAGGACTGTCCCCAGTGCCACATTTCCTCCAGCAAGGTTCTACATCCTGAAGGTTCACAGCCTTTCTGAATAGCACCATCAGGTGGGGATTATTAGTGTGGTAGTATGAATGTATGGTCCCCATAGACTCAGGTGTTTTATTAAAATTTAGTTCAGCTTCAACTTCAAGAGGCAGACTCTTGCTATGGATTGAGGGTGTGGCACATCACTATTTAAAATCCAACAGATAGTATAAAATCAAATTAAATTCAGCTCTCAGCTTTTTATAAATAGCACACACCAAAGAGAATGACACAGGAAATGTGGTAGAATAAAAAACAGTATGCATTCAGAAGGCTCACTGCAGCTGTAACAAGCTGGTAGCTAGTGTACTAACCCAGACAAGAGGTGATGAATTAAGATACACAAGAAGAAATAAATTTAAAAGGTATTTCAAGTAAAAAAAAAACAGTATGCAGACCAATGGTATGCATAACCAAGAGAAAGTAGAGATGATTTCATGGGAATTCAGGCATTAATCAGGCAATATAGACTTTAGGGCAAAAATATTATTGGGGTTAGAGAGATTCCCTACACGATGACAAGTTTCAATTTGCAAGAAGACAGTTCTTCATATGTATGTACTGTAAGGTATACGATCAGGAATAAAAAGAAAGATCAATGAGGTGACTGGGAGATTTTGACAAAGTCCCCATCTTAGTGATATATTGAAATATAATCTCTCTGGATTATTCACATCATAGAAATTAGAATGACAGAAATCACAGAAAAAATTAAGATACAAAAAGTTTTTTAAAAAATTGTTAATCAATGAGGACATTAATAAAACTGATTGTACATGGGGCTGCAAGACAGGTTTTAACAAAATAAAAAATTCAGCGATGCAGATCATGCCCTTGGATGCACTGTTTCAGAAATTAACACAAAGTCAAGAAATAAATCTTCATTTATGTGGAAATTTAAAATACACTCCTTGAGTACTCTTGGGTCATAGAAGAGAAAAAAATGGAAAGAAGAAAATTACTAGAATGGAATGGAAAACTTAAAAATATACATAGCAACCATGTGGCATGTGTAGCACCTGTCATTTGAGGCAAATATATGACTTTAAAATGTCAATTTTTGAAAAGAAAGGATAAAAGTGAACAAACTAAAACCATATAAAATTAGGCAAAAACAACTGAATAGATGAGAAATAAATTCAAGCAAAAGGACCACCAAAGCCAAAAGTTGGTTTTTAAATTTATCTCATAATTTTAACTTGTTATTGATAATCTTCATACATGTACATAAAGTATTTGGCTCATAATCCTCTCACCTTACTTTCTTTTGTCCCCACCTATCCTCCACTGAACCCCCTTTCTTTTCAATTAGTCCCTCTCTTATTTCCTGTCCTCACCCATCACCCACGATAAGATATTGATGGGCCCAATATTGCACATTTCATGATGGTCACTGTGAAGTCACTGGCCGCTTCATGTCCAGAAGACAACATTCCAAAGTATATCTTCCCATCCTCTGGCCCTTACACTCTTTCTTCTCCTCTTCTGAAATGTCTCCTGTGTCATGTAGAGCATAATAGAGATGTCTCATTTATCACTGTGCATTCAACAGTCACTTATTCTCTGCACTTTTTCAAGTTTCATGTTTCCCAAGTTGTTACCACCATCTGACAAAAGAAGCTTAGTTGAACAAAGTTGAGAGCAGTGCTAATATATTGGCATAAACACAAATATTTAAAAGGTAATCTCATGAAGACAACATATCCATTTTGGCCATTACACTTCTCTGTTAGGGCCCATGACCTTCCCAATGTCAGGCTTTTGACTAGGTTTGCTCTACCAATCCTGATTGCCCTCCTATGGAGACGGCATGAAACCAAGCAGAGATAAGTTAGTAACCCCCATAACAATTATGCCACTATTGCACAATGGGCACATTGTGCTTTGCTATTTGGTTATGTAGCTCTCAGGTCCCGTTGCTGATTGAGACTGTTGAGTTTTCTCCCACATAGCCTGCATAGCACTTTCCAGCACTAGGACAACTAGTCACCAGGGAGAAGGCTTCCAGCTCACTTCAAGATTGATTTCTCAGTGTCCTGCACCAAAGCATGAGATAGCTTCAACAATAAAGTCTTGCCTTATTGTTCTAGTGGGTGACCAAGAGCATTGGTATCATTTTGGGGATCTTAGGGATCTCCTTGACCAACAAGTCACTGGGAGCTGTCCCACCCCTGGTACTGGGATTAAAAATCTGATCAATTTGACTTAATTCTGGTGACAGTTAACAGAGGGTCCAACTAAACAATATTGGGTGAAAATGATACATTGGAAAAAATAAAGATGGAATTTGTTCTAATATACTTGAAACTTAGATTGTATATACAGATTCCAAAAGGATGAATTTACAAAAACAAAATAGGAAAATTGATATTTCGTTTAGACACACTATAGATAAAAAGTTGGTAATTAACTGACCAAAAAGAATAAATCAGGCCAAGACACTTTCCAAGTAACTTAAGTAAATATTGTCCCAACCATAAACAAACTATTCCAGAAAATTGACAAAAAAGCAATTTTGCTAACTCATTCTATGTGGTCAGTGTAAAATTGAGCATGATGTCTCCCAGCATGTAATCCCAGCACTCAGAGGTTGAATCAAAAGGATTTGTACTATAGTACAAGGCCAGCATTGGTTACAGAGTGAGTTCCAGGTTAGCCTGGGCTACAGTATGAGACCGTCTCAAAATAATAACAACAAAAAGAAGGTAGCATATAACCAGCAAGTCAAAGTTCTTCTGGTAATTTCCATAGTCTCATGCAAACACAGGGGGCACAGCACAGCAAGAAGATTAACAGTGTGTCTCCTCAGAAGACCTCAGCAGTGATCCTCAGCAGACACTATAGCATTAGGGGAAGATTGACAGGAAGGGTCTATGAGAGAATGATGTGACCTCCATCTAACCCACTGATCAGCGTAGCTTAGCATTAAGCAGGAAAGCAGGATGCAACAGGGGGACCCCAGCACAACCTGGGAAGGTTGTTAACAAAACTCAAACTCAGATCTTTGTTGCCTTAACTATCTGTTTATACAACATTTGAGAGAAAAACAAAGTACATGACAATACAAAAAAAAAAAAAAGTCGGACCAAACCCTGACCCCATTTTTTAAGTCTTAAATATATATTTATTGTCCATAATGAGTTACATTATTCAGTGGGCAAACAATGAGTTGTTATCCCCAATTCCCCAATGCCCTCTCTCCCCATCCCCAATCAGCTGGATATCCTCCTTCGTGGGCCGTCTGGATCAGTCCTTGTGGCAGAGGACCCTGGATAGCCTAGTACTCAGCCCGGTCCTCCTGGCCCAAGTGTGTTGATACTGAAGGGTGCCATGCCTCTGGATAGTCTCCCCCACCATGGCTCTTACAATCTTTCCACCCTCTCTTCCGTATAGTTCCCTGAGTCGTGGTGGATGAGTATTAAGGCTGCTTTAAGGTTGTGAGTTTAGGGGTCTTTGTGTCGAAGATCGTTGGTTTCTATCTCACTGACTTCTCCTGTGTAGCTTGAATCCCTGACCCCATTTCTACAAGTGATTGACGTGGAGAAAAGTAAGGAACACTTGTACAGAAATAAAAGAATAACCACAACAAAAAGTTTCCCATCGCAACATACTCAAACAGTGGGTGGAAGTGAGAGCTGGAAAGAGGAGGTACCTGGCAGAAAATCAATCAAATTCTGGAATTGGTGATCACAAAAGACAGTGTATGAGGGTTCGTGGTATTGTGCTGCATAGACATGGAGCCCAGCATGATAAAGTACACTTATAATGAATTAGAGTCCATTAAATAAGGAAAAGTATGATCACCTCAACAAACACACACACACACACACACACACACACACACACACACACACACACACACACACACTATCCCAAAAGTCAGTCTCCAAGCATTGTGAACATCTTTAGCATACTAGAACTAGAAAGAGACTCTGGACACTTCTTAGAGGGCTTTGATAACAAAAAAATCAACAACTGTGCCAAAATATCATACTTAATGGCACATGTCAGTCATCTTCTTAAAATGCCATAACCCTAATATATAGTTATAGATATTAGCTGATACATATATTTAATTGATCTAGTAAATACTTAAATAAAACCAGATATAGCAGACATAGAACTGTTCCATTATCCAGATCAATCTACATAACTTGGTGCAGATATAGAAATCCTTACCTAATCTGGCATAGAGTCTGACAACAAATTCTTGGCATTGCTCTCTGCAGAAGTGGCCATATTTACATAATCTTAGCAAATTTCCATTTACATAATCCATTTTACAAATAAGACATTTGTAGATATATTCATATACTACAGATAGACAGACAAATAATAGATGATAGCTATATGGGCAGATAGATAATTTTGATATATTCTTATATTACATTTAAGGAATCCCATATAGTAATATATATATATATATATATATATATATATATATATATATATATACATATATATAGTTATTTAAGACTGAGTTGGGCATGATGGTGCATGCCTTCAATCCAAGCACCAGGGAGTCAGAGGTAGGAGGATCAATGTGAGTTTGAGGCCACCCTGAGGCTACATAGTGAATTCCAGGTCGGGCTGTGCTAGAACAATACCTCAAAACAAACAACAACAACCAAAAAGACTAGAGATGCATCTTACATAATTTTAATTTTAATTGTAAATTTTAATTTTTTACTTAAAAATCATAACTTTTTAATTTTGTGAAACAAAGGAAAGACACATATTCTTATCTGCATAAATTAACATAGCTAAATAATTCAATCATGATTTTAGATGTAGAATCAAAATCCTGATAGAGATTTTAAAAATCCAATTAATAATTCTATTTAGTCACAAAAATGTATGCTAAGCAGCTTAAAGGCCATTATAAAATAGTGTAGAAAAATAGATCATAATTCCAATTACATATATTCATTGTATAAACCTGGATCCAAATCCTAATCCAGATTTGGATCCAGGTTTATACAATGAATCCTGTCCAAATCCAAATCCCAAATTTACGCAGGCTTATGTCCTTACCTCTACTGTCAGCTACACCCACAGTGACAACTCTGACCCAGTTCTTCCCCAACTTTATCTGCAACCCTAAGCCAGCTCCATCCACACAGAGACCATGCAGTACCAATCACTCCTCTATCTATGTTCATGCTCTCACTCCTTCCTAGTCCTAAACACATGGACATACCTATACCTAGTCCTCCACATACATAAACATAGACATAGAGATATATAATCATATGTTTGCATATGTTCTTACCACAAACACACAAACACACCCCTCATCTAGGATACAAACACATACATACATCTATCGTTAGGAATATTTAATTTACTCTAACAAGACTTGCACTTTTATACTTGTTTAAGCCTATACGTAAACATGCTCTTATACACAAACATGATTCCATTCACACACACAAACACACAGTGAGTTTTTCATGAGGAGGGAGTCAGGATTTTTTTAACCATAATTGAATATATTATATATAGTTCCCTCATTCTTTCCATAATCAAAAGTACCTTGTGGATGGTTTTCCAAATCAACCAGCGTGCATCTGTTTTGTTCTCTATTTCTTTCTCATTTTCATAACTACTAACCATGCTGCACTAAATCTCTTTGTGTGTCAAGTCTCATGTACTGTGTGGCTTTTGTTTCTAGAGAAAATTTTCCCAGGAGTGAATTTCTGGGTCAAAAGCCATAGCTTATTTTAATCAATATTGTTAGATTGTTTTCCCCAAAGATGAACAGTTTACCTTTCTGCCAGCAATGTACCTTCTCCCCAGGTTTCCACAGTCATAGTTATAGATCTTTTCTATTTATTTTTATTCAGCTTTGAGTATATGTCCTGCTATTTCATTATGATTATCATTAATATTATTGGCACAGGGGATTGAAATCAGGACTTCATGTGTACTAAGCACACACTACACTGAGCTAGACTCCCCATTCCCATCATGCAGTTCAACTTTAATTTCCCTGAATACTAATAATTTCAAGCAACTTTTCTTTTATTCTTTAGTGGTTTCATCATGAATTGCCTTTCCTCACTTTTTTAGTTTTTGCTTGTCTCATATTTCTTCATTGAAATTATACCAGCACTAAGACATAAGTTCCTGCACAGCAAAAGAAATTACCAGCAGGGTGAAGAGGCAGCCTGCAGAACAGGCAGAATCTGTACCCACTATACAGCAGAGGATTAATATTTAGAATGTATTATTCTAAATTATTCTAAATGTAATATTTAGAATGTATGAAAATTCTATACAGCAGAGAATTAATATTTAGAATGTATGAAAATTAAGGGGACTAAAACCCCAAATCAGCCAATCAATAAATGGGCTGACTAGACATTTTTCAAAAGAATAAATATGAATGCTTGAAAGTGTTCAATATCCTTAGCCATCAGAGAAATGCAAATTCAAATTTCTTTCAGATGCCATCTCTCCTCAGTAAGGATGAATGTCATCAACAAAGAGCACCAGTTGTCAGTGAGAGGTAAGGAAAGAGGTACCCATATATATAGGCAGCTCCACAGACACCTGCCCCTCTAGCCAGAGCCCAAACCTAGGTGCTAAAACTTATTGGTCAGGCATGAACCAATCAGTGGTCTCCCTGCCCACCTAGAGCAGGAAATACTGACTAAACAGTTAATCGCCCTCTGTTCCCCACATGCTGGCCTTAGGAAGGTAAAGCCTTCCCTACCCCAGCTAATGGCTGGGGTGGAGGAAGGCTCCAGGTTTTCCCCACATGAACCTCTCCTTCTGGTGATGGGAGCCCTGGGTTACTTTTTTCTGCTGCTGCTTGTTTAGATAAACAGCATAAGTTCTGTTAAACTTTCCATGTGTTTTCCACACACTGGTGGCTGGAGAACTCTGTAACTCCCCATGTTCCCTTAAATAATAAAGTCTCCCACTATACCTTAATATCTGGTTGTCTATGATTTTAATTCTTTAACTTTGTAGACAAGAACTGAGGTACTCCTTAAATTTGGAGGCACATGAGAATTTTTGCTGGGCATTATCTAAATTCTAACCCCAAGCTCACCCCATCACAAATCCAGCCCAGCTTTTGGGTCCTTGTCCCAATTAGCAAAGAATTGAATGTGCACACTTACAGAAAGGTAATTTATGAATTATAAGGTTTATTTTAGGGATAGTTAGGATCCAGAGGGAATACTAGCAGGAAAGCCCCAAGCCAAATGCCAGGCTGGGGAAGCTAATCTGGGAAGAGGGAGGGGAGGTGGAGAAAAATCACACACACACACACACACACACACACACACACACACACACACACACACACACACACACACACACACACACACACACACACACACACACACACACACACACACGGAAGGCAAAGCATGAAAGACCAAGCCAAATGATACTCCTCAAATAGTGGGTCTGGAAGATAACAGGTAGTGAAGGACTCAGGGCTTAAAGAGAGATCATATACGAAGCAAAGCCAGAAAGCACCCAAGAATAAAGTGGGAAAGTTTACAGACAAAAAGAAATCCTCCCCCTTCCCAGCCATGCTGGGAGATGAGACCAAGAGAGAGTTACACATATGTGCCAAGAAGAATCCAGAAAAAAATTTCACATCTGTGGTTTAAGAGATTTATATGGATCAAATATCCAATTAGGCCTCATCATCAGACTCAGTTGTGTAAGGGAGAGAACTGATTGGTTGGTGGACTCAAGAGGCTGACTCAGGAAGGTGTGCTAATCTAGGAAAAACTTGAAGAAGAGACAGTGTCACTGGAATTGTTGCTTTCAGCCATCTTTGATGAGACTTAGTCAGAAATGAGTTCTAGTCTGCCAGGACAGGCAAGGTGGCATCGCCTTGGGTCCCTGTCCCTGGTTAGCTACCTATTAAAACAATTGTTTTAAAGCCACCTTGCTTCTGTTCTGTATAGCTGTGAGGAGCAGAGACTGCAGAGTCCCTGGAGCTTGTGAAAATGACAAGCTCCTGAATCAGGAAGACACTCCTTCTCAGGGAAATCCATCATGGTGAGCAAAGGAGGAGGGACACTCAATGATCTCGGCCCTCTGCACATGTGCATGGGGTGCAAGTGTGACAGGGTCAGGCATCTGCAGAGACAACCCCTCCCCAGCTGTCTCTCTGACTCACCTGGGGAAAACTTAAATTAACTTCCCTTGAAGAAAGTCCTCCTCTTCCCCACTTGGCAGGCTAACAGAAGGACCTCTGACTCTCCTGGCCTTAGGAAGGCCCCAGACCTTTTCCCTCATGAACCTCTCCTCATGATGGGAGCTCCCTGTTATCTTTTCTTCTGCTGCTTATTTAGCCAAACAATATAAGTTCTGTTAAACTCTCCATGTTTTCCCCCCACACTGGTGGCTGGAGAACTCTGTAACTCCCCATGTTCCCTTAAATAATAAAGTCTCCCACTATACCTTACTATCTTGTCTATGATTTTAATTCTTTAACTTTATAGACAATAATCCGGTTACTCCTCAAATTTTGGGATGCATTAGAATTTTGCCGGGCATTATCTAAATTCTAACCCCCAGCTCACCCCATTACACAAGCATTTCCACATAATTATGTACATACCACATGCACACGATCATCTCACACACACACTACCACACACGTGCATACACACATACATAATCGTGTACACACCACATGCACACGATCATCACACACACTGCTCCACACACTTTACTACACATGTGCATACACACATACAACACAACTAAGTGCACTTTATTTTTAAAATAAATGCAAATACCACAATCCAAATATCAATTAGCATTTGAGTTCAGTTGAATATTAAAATGAGAACTATTTGGCCACCAAGTTTGGTTTCTCCTAAAACAACGAATGCGTTTCAAATTAAGAAACATATTGATGGTATTTCTGACATTAACAGACTAAGGGAGAGAGAAATCATACCTCCAGCTCAGAAGACTGCGATGGAATACATTTTAATCTGTTTATAATAGAAAAAATGCAATTACAAAGTTATAAAAAGAAAAATTTAATAACCTTATAAGCAACATTTCATGGGAAAAGATGTGTTAGCTGCAATAGAAATTTCTAGGTTGTTAGCCTTCAGGAGTAAGGATGTCTTGAGTGATTTCAAGTATAGCTAAGTATCTCAGAAGCATCATGGAATTGAGGACACAGTTTCTTTCTCATTTCCACCTCGACAACCTCATGCTGTTTCTGCTTGCTCCCTGACCTACAGGTCACAGTATTGCTTGACAGAAACTTCAATGTGTTTCATCTTGCTGTCCCCTTGTAAATCAGAAAGACTTTTCTAGAAAACAAAAAAACTGTATCATAAGCCAGGATTTCATCCCAAGCTCATTCTTAGACCATTTGCTAATAGCAGAAATGAGATCACCATTATTTGCTGAGAGGAAATAGTGAAGGTCATGGGTTACTCAGACAAAAACAGAGATTTATTAAAAAGAAATCAGTATGTTTTCTAGAGAAACAACTATGTCTGTGAAAGATCTTTACCAGAAACTTGAAACAGACTATGTATTCAAAACATCAATCGATGGTGAAAGAGACAAGGCATTCCTCTTAAAGTTAGAAGCCAGATGAGATCGCCTTTAGTATTGCTCCTACCACTCATTCACCATTGTTAGAGCAGCTAGTATGCTCTGGGCACTGGATTACATACAGGAAATACAGTAATAAGCATGTCTCCGAATGAATCCACTCTGTAGCAGAAAAGATAAAATCAAAGAAAGACAAACTAACCACAGGGCATTTCACAGGTTGTGATGAAAAAAAAAAAGCAGAGAAGGGGCGGGGCTTTGTTTAGATGGGCCAATTAGACTCTGAAAAATGCTGAAGAGGGGGGGGGGGGGGCGGGGACCACAGTGTAAGGCAGAGCAGAGACCACTCCAGGTAGAGGAACACCCACTAGGGAAGAAATTTACACCAGAAACCCAGGTGATGTTAGAACTGAAAATGCAGTGCACTGAGCATGCAGAGCCAGGAGACAGTCATGAAACTGACAAGTTCATGACCGTACTGGGTCAAAGTCCCTATAACTTATAGGAGTTTGGATCCTGAGTGTACCAGACAAACTTTGAAAGAATACATACATCATACAATTGTGTAAAGAAAATTCACATATTCTCTTTAAAGATTGGGTTAAAAACCCAAAGCAGACCTGAGGACATCACATACAGTCAGCTGAAAGTCACCCAAGTGAGAAATGGTGGTAACAACAGGGACTGGATGCTGTTTTCCTAATTCCACACCTAGCCTTGACCTCTCATACCCCAGAGTGTGATGTTTGAAAATGAGGTCTCCATAGATGTAAGAAATTAATAGGTCAGCAGGGTAGGTTCTAAATAAACGGGCCTGGTGTCTTTAGATGAAGAGAAACTCTGGTGTGTGGACACACAGACATGACAGAAAGAGGAAGAGGCAGACAAAAGATGCCCTTTCAATCCCCCAGCCCACCCAGCCCCTGCCCTAATGACTTCCAGCCTCTAGAACTGCTACAATATGGTCTTCTTGGGTTTCTGTTTGGCTTGGTTTTGTTTGCTTGTTTATCTGTCATTGCTATTGTTTTGAGACAGGCTCTCATTCTAGAATTCAAGTTAGCCTGGTACTCACTATGCAACCCAGGCTGACCTTGAACTCACGATAATCCTCATGCCTAAGCCTTCCAAGTGCTGGGGATTACCTGTGTGCACCACCACACCTGGCTAGACTTTCTGGTTTTGTTTTTGTCTTGTTTTGTTTTTCACTTTCTTCTTTTAAAGCCACCTAGTCTTGGGTGTTTTATTATGTCCCAGAAAGCCTGTGGGTGGCCAAGCTTGGGGGCAGTAAAGACGTTGACTCTCTAACCCAATCCATAAAGTAGTCTATAGACTCATCCCAGTGTATAGACTCATCCAACAAAGAAAGAGGTATAAACATTGGAAAGAAAGAGGCAGAACTAGAGAGATGGCTCAGCAATTCAGGCTCTTACATTCAAAGCCAAAGGACCCAGTGTTTGATTTCCCAGTACCCACATATAAAGCCAAATACACAAGGTGGCACATGATTCTGGAGATTGTTTGCAGTAGCTAGAGGCCCTGGAGTGCCCATTCTCTCTGTATATATCTGCCTCTTTCCCTCTCTCTCATAAATACATAAATATTTTTAAAAGAAAGACAAACTAGGACTAGAGATGTTGCTCAGTGGTTAAGGCACTTGCCTACAAATCCTATGACCTTGATTTGATTCCCCAGTCCCCACAAAAGCCAGATGCACAAAGTGGCCCATGTGTCTGGAGTTCATTTGTAGTGGCTAGAGGCCCTGGTTCTCTCTCTCTCTCTCTCTCTCTCTCTCTCTCTCTCTCTCTCTCTCTCTCTCTCAAAATAAATAAACTTTTAAAAGAGAAAGAGACAAACTGTCATTTTCTGGTGGTCAGTTATTGTGACTGCTTATATTTGGACTTTCTTTAGCTGTCCCCTTTCAATAGTTTCTACTTACAATTAAGGGACAGTAGATCTGCCTTAAAGACCTGGGGAGCTGTCCTGTGGTTTAGGAGTCTGGCTCGCTTTAAGAGGTTTCAAAAATGCAAATCAGAGAAATGATAGAAATAAAGGAGAGGGAAGAAGGGTAGGAGAGAGAAAGAAAGGAAAGAAGAAAGGAAGAGAGAGAGATAGAAGAGAAAAACACATGGTAACAACAGAATTCACCAGGAGAAGAGCTTCTTTGGTATTGAGCCTACTACCCTGGGAAGTATTTAATGCTGGGAGAGAATTCAGATGCTGTCTGCAAAGGAGTTTTCCTCTCTGGGAAGAGCCTGACATAACCTCTGAGCTCCTTTCCAGTTCTCCTTCTACTGTTGCAGGGAATATACTCACTTGTTATTATAACATGATAGCTTATTTGATGCTTTTTTGGTAGTGTGTGTGTGAGAGAGAGAGAAAGAGTGTGTGTTTGAAACACTGGTACTAAAAACCTCGTCCCAGGCCCAGCAGCATGATAGAACTTACCGAAGACACACCCTCATGCCTGGAACCCCAAGTGCAGTTGCTTGCTGTGGTCGTCTCTGGTGATTGGCGGTGAGCCAAGTCCACAGTCTCCTCACCTCACTCCAGGGCAGCCACGAGAGAAGTTTCATATCCTAGGAATTGTTATTAACATTGATCAAATGTTCAGTTTCTTTCCAGAAACCTCTCCAACATATGTTTCCATTTTCTATTTAGAATCAAATTACTCTATGGCTGTTTTGTTCCCAGGTCTCATGGCAGAAACAAAGCAGTCCCAGAGACCCTAGGAAACTGCTCTACACCTATCTTTCTGCAAAGATTTGCTATGAGCTGTGGTTCATGAGCTAGTCAACATTTTAAAACCCTTCCAGACTTGTCTTGGTGTATTTCTTGCCAGGATATTGCTTGATACCTTATGTTTGTGATTAGCAAGAATAAGGCTCCTTTCAGTGGTGTGTGTGTGTGTGTATGTGTGTGTGTGTTATGTGTTCGGTTGGGTTTTTTTCAGCTTCAAGCTATTTACAAAGCATTCTTTACATTGCTCATAAAATGCAAAATAAAAATTTCCTGACATTCTATACAAGCTTGTAAAAGAAATGTTGCAGCCATATGCCCAACCCGCGAGTCCATTCTTCAATTACAGCTTGCAATAACTCCGGGAGTCCTGGGCCAACAAAGGATTATGAATCGATCTTCAAGGCTCTGACACTTCAGCTGTGGAAAAGCAGTGGTCCAAGTGCCAATTTTCAAATTCCCAACCCAGATCAAGCCAGACAGCCACACTTTGAAGGCAGCAGATTTCAGTGACCATATGTGCTATGATTATTCATCCACACAATGAAGGAAGGAGGAGAC
>PVHP010007931.1:0-55007 GCA_004024765.1 Zapus hudsonius
AATCTTTCCGCCCCCTCTTCCGCAAAGTTCCCTGAGTCGTGGTGGATGAGTATTAAGGCTGCTTTAAGATTGTGAGCTTAGAGGTCTTTGTGTCGAAATCATTGGTTTCTGTCTCACTGGCTTATCCTGTGTTGATTTAATGGCTGTGGCTGTGGGCCCCTTGTTCATCCCGTCATTCTCTGCGGGGTTCCATTTGGATCCTCCTTTGTATGACTGTGGTGTCCCCTCTCTTGCCAGAATCTCAGCTATCGGCCTACGGTCGGTTGGTAAGGTTAGATGAGCTCAGCTAGTGATTCTTTAAGGAATGTCTTAGAACTACTTACACTGGATATATCTTGTTAAAAATAATGCTTCCAGGTGGGCATGGTGGTGCATGCCTTTAATCCCAGCACTCTGGAGGCAGAGGCAGGAGGAGCACCATGAGTTCAAGGCTGGCCTGAGAGTACATAGTGAATTCCAGGTCAGCCCGGGCTAGAGCGAGACTCTACCTCGAAAAAAAAATGCTTCCTTGGGGCCTGGGGAAATGACTGAGTGGTTAAATGCACTTTCTTAAAGCCTGTCGGCCCAGGTTCAATTTCCCAGCATGCACGTGTGGCACACACACACGTGCAAATAATAAAATAAATGATGCTTCCTCAGCCTCACCAAAGGCCAGCCAAAGTACGAACCCTGGGGTAGTCATGACAGTCTCCTCTGGCTGTAACCCTCAGGGCACTGCAGTCTGAAGACGGTTGTCCATCCCTGGGCCTGTTGATCTCTGGATGCTCTGACTCTCTGCCTTGTGCTTACAAGAACGGGGTGGGAGCCTTGCTCCAGCAGGACGGCTGTCTGCTTCACCATTTGTTGGTGTCCACCAAAAGATTACCAACATTTGGAAAGAACCAGGCCGATTTTAGTCTTGCAATGTCCAGAAATGGGCAGAAGGGGGCAGGGGAGGCTCACATATTCTTTACCCACCATTTCTTCCTCTAGTTTTAAAATCCTTACTAATTTTTTTAAGAGTAGGAAAAAAATCAAACTTTAATATTTCTTTCCTTAGGAAATTAGTAGAAAAAAATCAAATGTTCCTGGACAAAATGAAGTTTCTTGTCTCTTTAATTGAATCAGGACCTGTCTCTGACAGGTTTTTCATTGTCTATGGTAGCTTCAGACAGAAGGACCCCCTTCCTAAAGAAGGTGTTTTGCCCACTTTCATTCTTTATTCCGTGGAGGTGAAAACTCACGAGCATGTCTGCTTCTCTCGTGTAAAATACAGACGCTCTCAGCCTCCCAGAGCAGGGCCACTGACAGTTTTGGGCTGAGTGTGTGCCTGCCATCCAGGCCTAGAGTATTCTAAACATTCAGCTTGTGATCGATTGTTTCTAGTATATAAAACTGTATGTTTCTGCAGAAAAATTGTAAGGCGTTAATTTGCCAACTAGAAAAGTGTAAAAATTATTGCAACGTCACCCCCAGCATAACTGCTGTAAATATTTGATTATAGCCAACCCCCTCCCCACACACATACACAGACTCACCCAAACACGAGCGTCCACAGACCCACACAGAAACACAAAGAGACACAGACATGCAAGCTCTCATGGACTCACACACACACACACACACAGTCACTCACACCGACACACAGACACACATGGATATATAGTCACCCAGAGACTCACGGAACAGCAGATGCAGACACACACAGAGACACAGACACACGGTCACACAGACAGACACGCTCACACTGTACACTTTGTTTCCTGCACTTCCACAAAATAACATTCTGCCCACAAGTCCGTGCCGGTTAACAAGCTTCCACAGAGTCGCTTTCAATGGCTGCGAGGTGTTGTCTCACGCGAATGACACACATTTCCAAATGATGTCCTGGTAAAATGTTGCAAGTCCCAGGATGCTGTGAGGACCTCACGAAGGAGCTCGGCTGGTGGAATCCGCCTGCACATCTTTGACGGCATCAGGCAGACAATTGCAGTGGCTCTCAAGTGTCCACAGCCTGGCGTTGGGACATGGTTTACGGGCTTGGAAGGATATAAATTCACGTGAATACAGGCAGTTTTATCTCAGCTGGCCTATTTGTTCTGGGGGTGGTGATTTGATTTGCTTTCCTCTCCTTGGTGTTTTTCTCTGATGTCTAGGTCATTCCCCAGCCAGTTTTATTTTATTATTATTATTTTTATTTTTACAGAGGAGGGAGCAAGAGAGCACAGCTGGCCACATCTGGCTGCTGCCTCACTCACATGACTTCCAAGTTTCAGCTAATGCTTCCGATAGCAACTTTGTTGTTTCCTGGAAGTATGCTTCCTGAAATTTTCCAGTTTCTTCGAGAACTCCTATGGATGGTTGGAGAGGATGAGAGGTGGAAATTTACCTGAGAGCAAGACCCCACAGTGTGGAAGCAAGCACCTTGGAGACTCACCCCCTGCCAGAACTGACGGGGAACTTCAGCAGGGTTGAACTCTGGGGAGGAGGGTTAGGGCTGGGCGGGTCCACTATTTAGACTTTCATTGGTGACTTTGCTCTGGCTTTTTGTGACTCTTTCCCAAGCTCTCCGAAGACCCACTCTCGTGTGTGCATCTGCCCACTCCCAATCCACCATTCCTTCCGTACCTCCTCTCTGTCTCATTCTGGGCATCACCCCCAGGTTTCTAGTTCTGTGGAACTTCCCTGAAATAATAACACTCAAGATAAAGTAATACTTTTATTCAAACTTTAATGGACTTCCGTTGAATGCCCAGTGCCAGGAAATTAGCTCTGAAAGAGATACAGGAGAAACACTGAATGTGGTTTCTGAATCAATCACTCATTTGCTCCACCCATACTTGAGGCCGGGGGAGACCTTCAATAGAGTTCAGTTGATGAACGTTCATGAGGAGCCACAATGAAGGAACTGTGGCTCAGAGTGCCAGGTCCTCTGTCCAAGGAGGCACAGACTTGGGCTGACAGGCCAGCTGTCTCCTCGGGCAGCTAGAGGGAAGGATCACAAGCAGCTAAGGTCACATTGAACCGCTAGCAGTGGTATCAGAGGAAACAGCCCTCGAGAAGTGAGTGAGTCCATTCCTGTCTGGACGCTAGGCTTGCTTTTATGGCCTGCTTGGAATGTTGACGTGCCTGGTCTCTCTGACCTTTCCTTTCCAGCACACACCTTCTTAAACCCCAGTCGTCCAAGCCCTGTGACTGCCCGGCCACCTGAGTGAAGGAGACCCCAGTCGTCTGAATCTTTGTCACAGAGGCCCGGGCGCTGGGAGCCCACAGAGATGACACTGCTTGTCCAGGACTGCAGAGCCCATGAGCTCAGAAAAGTGTTCCCATCTTCCTACCATAGGTACAAGAAAGAAAACCAGAAGAGACCGGGAAGGACAGCCGGACACAGAGGACAAAGGAACCACGACTCACCTCTGACAGTGCTGAGGTGAGGCCACGACCTAGGAGAGGAAAAAGAAACACGTGAGTGTCCTCGTCGATGGCCGTCACCTCGTGAACTTTCTTCACGTTTGCCCTCCAGTACCGCTTGCTGGCCAGTGTGGAAAATAATAAAGGACGCAATGGCTGCTGATGGCCAGCACCTGCGTAAAGAGCTTGTCTGCCCCTTCCCGGAGAGGGGCTCAGAGACGGGAGGGTCACTGTGCCTCGCTGACCCCCCAGACTGACTGGAAAGGGGCGCCCAGCCCCAGGTTCAGTGAGAGACTCCCCCTCAAGGGACAATGCGGACGTTCTGCATGTGCACAGGGCAGGCCACACCCATGGAAGTACACATGCTACATAAAAATAAAAAAACTAAGAATGTTGCAAATACATTGTAGTTCTTTCAGGGCCATTAAAACATGACTTTGGGTTTCCGCTTTTGGAGGGAGATTCAAGTTCTTGCTCGTTCTGCCAGCGTTTTCAATCTCTTTTCTGGATGTTTCTGTGGGCAGACACGGAGGGCAGTAGAGGCCCCTGTTGCATAATTCTCAGCTGCTTGCTGGACGCCTGTAGCATCGTAACTTGCACCCACCGCGCAGGGAGTGGCCGTCGCAGTGTCCTGTTAGGCCCCCGTTTCAACAGCACTGGCTCATTGACACTTGATTATCAATTTCCTTCGTCTCCATGGCTGCGGAGCTTTGATTTGGTCTTCGGTAAATTACCCACACCTGCCTTGCTCTGTTTCCCCAGGAGGTCTTTGCCTAGTCGGCAGTCACCCTGGACCAATGCCCTCAGGAGCGCCTTTCCCGAGACTCTGGACTCCAACCTGAAAAGCCCCAAAGGCCGCTGCTTCCTCATCAGCTTGTTTGTGCCTTTGATCATCACTGGCCCCCGCCGGGCACCTTTCCTCCGAGGCTCTCCAAGTGCGTCACAGGAGCAATTACCTGAGCGTCACCACACACATCGGGTGTAAATATTTATGAGGCCTATGAGGTGGCTGGGATGTTGGGCACCCAAGGGTTAAGCAGGGAGGGGCGGGTAGCCAGGAGACCAGAGACCTGGGCTTCACGTTCTAGGTCACCCCGTTGCCTTCCCTCTCCCAAATGACCTGTGGATCGTCCTAGACAGGAAGCAGGGCACAATGCTGGATGAATGGCCCAGTCCGGAGAACCAGTCAGGGCCAAGGAAGGGATCTGCCAGCAGCCTGTCTGCCCTGCAGCCTTGTCTCCCTCCCTCCACGGTGCCTGTGGGAAGGGGTGACTCACACTCAGAGGCTTCTGCCCCAGAGACTGTGTGGTTAGCAATCGGCTCCCTTTCTAATTCCCCGAGATTCTGCAGGAACTAACGGGAAATCCCCCAGTGACGAGCAACTCCTGTACCTGGGCCCCAGAGTTGCAGCTGGTCACATGTCAAATGGTGATGACATGGTTTTGTGCCTGTGCCAGGGACGGAAGGCAGTGATTCCGGTGTGGGCAGGTGCGTGTGTGAGCCTGGCTTCTGAGTACAAGACCAGGTCTCCTGTAGGTCTTGTGACTTTTATGTTACTCTTCTTCGGACCTTAGTCTCTCCTGGGTTGTAGCTAACAGAAGGGAGAACTGAGGCCTTGTGCTGCTAGAGCGTTCTGCTCTGCAGGCTGGGTTGAGGTCCTTCCACATCAAAACCAAAAAAAAATGGTGTGTGTGCAGGTGCTGTATGGCTGACCATCTCTGGGCACTGACCAGGGTCTACTCGAGGTGGCACGCCTTGATTTGTCATAGGGTTTGACCTATGTACACTTATTCACAATTTCTTTTTTTCCCAAAATAGTTTCCTCTTACATTTATTTATTTACCTATTGATTGATGGAGGGAGTAACTTATTTTTCCAAATTAGGGTCTCTGTATATATCATAGGCAGGCTTCAAGCTTAGGTCGCCTAGGCTGTCCTCAAATGCTTGGTGATTCTCCTGCTTCAGCCTCCCATCCCAAGTGCTGTAATACATCATACTCTCCTCTGAATTTTGTTTTTATTTTAAAATTTTGATTTCTTTATAGGCAGAGAGAGATAGAGAGGAGAGAGAGAATGGGCATTCCAGCCACTGCAAGCGAACTCCAGATGCATGCACCACTTTGCGCATCTGGCTTTACATTGGTACTGGGAAATTGAACCTGGGTCATCAGGCTTTGCAGGTAAGTAACTGATAAGCCGTTTCTTCAACCCTGACTTTTATTTTTGATGAATGAAAATCTGTCCATAGTCAAGGTGTCAAGCCTGGTGAGTTATGGGTAAGAATCGATGGTCCAGGGGCAAATGCTCCCTCATATCACTTCTCTGATGAAGCAGAGGAAGGCCAGGGGCTAGAAAAGGCCAAAAGTTCAAAAGTACAATACTTTTCAAAGAAAATGATTTTTCAATATTTTTCTAGCCAGAAAATAGATAAGCCATATGAAGGGAATTTATCAAAAATAATTCAGAATTAAACACCTGTATTTGGAATAAGTCTTAATATTTGAAACCGCAGACACCGATGGCGGCTGGAGGGGTGACAACTTGTGCCTGTAGCTGGCAGTTATCTGTGGGCACTTGGTCTTTGCTGAGAGGCCCGATCTTACACACAGAGCAGGGGACGATACCTCAGGGGGCAAAGGATATAGGCTTATGGCATAGATTTTAGCCGACAGGACTTCCAGCCTCCACTCTGTAGACACAACTAAAACCTAGAGTCGTTAGCTAACATGCCAGAAGCGGCCCAGCAAGCAATCGGCTGAGCCAGGTTTCTGCTCTAAGTCCCCTTATTATTTGCAAGTCTAGCCGGGCGCTCAAGTGGCCTAGTTCTGTGTGTCTGGCAGCCTCCTCCCAATCACCGAGGCTGTCTGACAGGGCTTGTCTGATCTGCTCAGCTTTGGCGGGGCCCCGAAATGATGGTGCATATTCATATGTCATATCCTCCGGGATGATGCTCCCCGGGGCTCTCAGTGCGTCAGCGCAAGCCAGGTGAATTGGCAGAGGAAGCATCAGCAAGCAGGGACTGGGCTTGTTGTTCCAGCTGCAGCGACCACAGTGTGTGGAGAGGGGCAGCAGTACTGTCACCCTGGGCGGAGGGAGGGCGGCTGGATGCCCTGGGCTTGTCTCGCTGGACTGTGGACATGGCCCTGACCCTGGCAGCTGCCTGAGAGTCCAGCGAAAGATGCTGATAGCAGACTCCCTGGGGATGTGCTTGCTCTGGTGTTCCAGCAAGGCCCGTGTTAGCAAGCGGCCTCTTGCCAGGGAATGGCTTCCTTAGTCTGTCAGTCCCCCTTGGGTCCCCTCCACGTCTGGGTCCTAGAGTAGGTGACAAGTGTTACCACCGTGGCCAAGCGTGCAAAGTGAAAGGCAAAGGTTCCCCCCTCCCACCAACATTGTGGGTTTCCATCTATTTGCTCTTTGCAAATACCGATGCTTAATTCTGAATTATCTGAATTTTTAATACTTTTAAATAATTTAATACATTTAATGATTTTTAATTTTTAAAGGGTACCAAAGTAAGCTCTCCCCCCTCCCCACCGCTCCTGATGCCTGGATGCTGGCCCTGTGTTCCTGTGTCCTACCTATCCATGGGAACACAGTGTGTGGATGGTATGTTATTCCGGTCCCATAGAGATGAGACTTGGTCCCCAGGGTCAAGATCCTGGTTTGGAGACTAATAAACCACCCCCTGGAATTCGTGGCAAGCCCTGGGGAATCGATCTGGGCGGCTTCACACTGCCAGCCAGCATTCTGTGTCTCCCAAACCTCCAAGGGTGATTGGTTTAGTGCCTCTTCTCACTTTAAACCAGGCTTCCAAAAATAAAAGGCTATTCTAGAATTAAACTCCATAGTTTTTAAAAGACAATTAATGGATTGATAGTGTGCAGGAGTTCCTCAACTCACTTTAATAGAGAGAGAAAGGATCCAAACTTCTTCAAAAAATTTCTTCCTTTGATTTGAGCGTGTCTTCTTCAGGAACTGAGAATGTTACAGAAGTGATTTCCCAAAAACCCAGGGCTGATCCTGAAGGAAGGCCTCTTTATCTCTACACAGGGGCTTTTATAGAGCTCATGTCAAGTGGGGCATGAACTAATTAACATTAACTAACCTTCTCATTTTGCAGATGGACTGTTAGTCCCCTGGAAAGCTAAAAGGTGCCCTGTCATATCCAATCAGATGGCAGGGTGGAACAGCCCATCTCCCAAGCTCGGAGTAGAAAGTTCCCACTAGAGGGCTCCTGGGACTAAGGAGTGGGTGGGCCCAGAACACTCACCGGTGAGGACTGAAGGGCTCAGTTCACAGCTGCTGTGACTGTAGATGCAGCAGGCTCAGGGCAGTGATGGAGAGAGAGCAGGATTGGCTGGAGAGGGGGCAGCAGGGGCTTGAAACGGTGCAGGGTGAGAATGTGTGTTCCTTGCTTCCCACGTGATATCAAGACTCCCCATTAGTCACTTGGGTAAATCCTTGGTACCACTTATCTGACAGAAGTCACTTCATATAACTAGAACATAGCACAACTTGTATGTCCAGACCACCTCTTAAAGGGAGACAAGCCTTCCACAGTGCCTGGAACTTGGCCGGTAGCACAGGTGCTGAATGAGCAGTGAATGAGAGAATGCAGGCCCCGTGGACGTGCTGAGGCGAGCAGTGATCAGGGTGTCCCGTGAGCATGTCAGCTGGGAGAGGCAGTGCCGGCCATGTTTGGCTCTACGACCAGGTAGGTGCTGTCCCAGCAAGGCCAAAAGAATGTCCACATGTGTAGGTTCTTACTGCCCAGGGCTCCCTGTTCCTCTGGAAGGGTGTGACACAAGTGACTTGGATGACGAAAACATTTGTCCCAAATTTAAACCAGCCCCAAATTCCTATTTAAAAAGTGAATAAATGGGTCCATTGCTTCTTAAAAGAGACCCCAATGAATTTTGAGCCTCTTCCCCATTTCATCATTTTACCATTATCTTATTACTCGGAAGCAGGGTCTCAGGTAGTCCAGGTTGGTCTTGGCCTTCTTTTGCACAGGCTGAGGATAACCTTGAACTTCTGAACCTCCTGCCTCTACCTCCTGAGTGCTAGAAGGCATGCACAGGAGCCATTTTATGCAGTGCCAGCGCTTCGTGCACGCTGGGCAGGCTCTTTGCCACCAGGAAACATCACCCGCCCTTCCTCGTTGATCACTCTTAAAATGGTCCACATTATGATATACATGACATATATTTTGATATGTGTACACACTCTATAATGGTCATGCCCAGAATTGTTCTCTCACCTGGCTCACTTTCTCAAAAATTGTCTGGGACATGCAGATAGCTGCAGGGTGCTGGGGACAAGAAGTTTGAGTGTTTGGTGCCTCCCAGCTGGCCAGGGTCCGAGGTGCAGGCCCACCTCAGGTTTCTGACCCTGTCCTGTGCAGGGCATGGAACTCCCCCGTCTACCGAACTCCCGTGTAACTTCTTGCTCTAATAATATCCTTAGTGACTCTAGAAAGACACGGTTATTAATATACAACTCATGCTGATACGCTTTGAGGAGAGTCGGCATGTTGCTGTCCCCGAGGAATGGTAAAAGCTTGAAAGCAGAACAAGATAAATAGCAGGGTGGACACCTGGTTTAGCTAGAACATTCTTCCAGGGCTCTGTTGCCACCTGAGTTTGAAATCCTCTGCAGGTGAGGACTTTGTGACACTTAGGGTATGGCTCCACCTCCTTCCCGCGACGCTGCCCTTCTGTTAAAGTTCCTTTTGACGTTTGTTTAAACATCCAGGTACACACTGGGCACTGCAGGGGCTCTGGGTGTAGTGCAATCTCCAGCTTCCTGGACATCAGCACCATGAAGCCCTCCGGGGTCCTGACTCTGTTCTCCACTTTCTCTGCTCGCTCCAGCAGGTGATGGGCCTCCACTACCTAGGGGCTCCTTGAGAAGCAAATGAAAGCTGGCAGACACACGGCTCTGAGAGCACATTGAACCCTCAGTGAAGGTCACCCCATCGTCTGCACAGATGCCTGGGATCTCTCAGTGCCTCGAGTGGTTGTGCAAGGAGGGTGGGTGGACTACTGACTGGCTCCTGGGCTCGCCTGGCCACAGGGTCCTAGCAGGGGTGCCCTGGCGCACAGAGTAGAAGAGGCCCCCCGCACTCTGAGGTTGAGGATGGCTGGTCTTGGCACCAGCAGCCCCCTGAACAAACTGCTGCTGCAGGCATGGGGCAGGGAAAGAGGCTGGATCATGACAGACGAAGATGGAGTTGGGATTGGAAGATGCCCTTCCCCTCCTCGAAGTGGCCTATGTCCCTGTCCCTGCAGGGCCTGCTTCTGTTTAGGCTTTCTTGTTTCCTCTGAGCATCCTGATGTTGTGTCTGCTTTGTCTTCAAGGTCTTTAGGGAGGCTGTGCTCACGCAAGGGTTGAAAATCAAGGCAGTGGCAGGGCCTCTGACCCCGCTGCCCTTGGTCTTCTTCTTCCGTCTTCTCTCCATCCACCTGTTGGCACTCAGGGCAGAGCAGAGAAGGACCGGACACCTCTTTCCAGCTGGTAAAAGCCAGAACCAGGCTCCACTGAGGCTCTCGAAGCTCATGAATCACAGGGGCCTTATCTAAACACAGGGGACTGGGGCTCAACTCCAGCGATTCCGTCAGTTGCTCAGAGTCCTGTTTAAGTCCCAGGGGATGCTTTCAGGAACCATTGCCAGGAGGCATCACCACCACCACAGATGCGGACACGATGTGTGTGTCCCTTTGTGACAACAGGGGCAGATCAGTCACTTGTAGGAGTGGAAAATCAAATCCACGTATGCATTGTCCCCAGTTTCTGCAGGGCACTGGTTCCAGCCACTTTTCCTCCTACCTGCCTTATTCCAAAACCCCAGATGCTCCAAGAGCTGAAAACAAATGCTGCCATGGTAGCCTATGACCTGTGGACTTCCTAGGCGCTTTGAGCCAGGTTGAGATTGCTGACAACTGATCCAGCGTAAGCATGATGTCAACAGCTGACATGACTCAGAGGCTAACGATGAGAGTCTGCCTGTGCTCAGTGACTGACTGGAAATTGATTGTGGCTGCTGAAACCAGAGACGTGGGCCCACGGCGATGCAGGACCAGAGGCACCTGACGCGTGTGAGAGGGTTGCTCACTAGAGCCTCTGACCTGTGACTGGGCTCCCATCATACCACCTTGCCCTCCTTGTTCATGGGAATCAAGGTGCCTCTTCAGAGCATGGCTGTGAGGGCTGAGCACTTCCGTGGCCAGCCAGTGCCCATGACTTCCCGAGGAGGGCCTCAACCGGACAGCACTGAATGGTCGGAAGTAACTCAAGATAGAAGTGAATGTCGTGGATTTAGCCAGGCAAATGCCTTGGGAGGGTATGGGATACATTCATCTTGCTGTTGCAGACAGATCATGGCTAATGGATGTGGGACGGATCTGTACTCTTCTTGGAAATTCCCCCGGGCTTATCATCTAAGCGGCCATAGCACTCTGCTTAGCAACTGACTTTGTACCTTACCAAGAGGTTGACAAACACATTTGAACTTGGCGGTGAGTGGAGGGTAACACGTCTTAGTAATAGTTGTCATTCTTCCACATCCCAGGCTACGGCAAGCTGTGTAGCCTCAGAAAAGGTGTCCACCCTCTCTGGATGTCCTCCTGTCGTCTGAAAGGGAGACTAATCACATGACTGGAGGATTCCACTGAGAGATCCTTTTAAGCTCCTAGGACACCACCTTGCACATAGTGAGCACTCAGTGACTGTCATTTGTGAGGACCTACTATGCTCCAGGCACATTATAGACAACACTGTTTTGTTTCCCAAATACCAGACTACTATGAGTTCAAGGGATTTGGTTGTAAAAAAGACTATGTGCTTTTTCAAATAACACTTTTAAAGTTCACAGCTGACAGAGTCTGGGTTCATCAGTGAACTGCCCGTCGGTGGCTTTTCTCTCCTCTATAAGCTCAATGCTGGTGACTGTCATTTCTATGGGGAATGATCAGTCAGTTTAAGAGATACTAAAGTAAGAGAGTAGACCAAAATATGGTGCGTTCAGACATTTTAATTTGATTTATATATCTCAAAACTAATTTGTATTCATATAATGCCTCCATTGTAAAATATGCAGTGGTACAGAGATTTGTCTGAATATAGGAATTTTAAAAAATTGGGGTTTATAAATGGTTAGGAACAGGTTGCAGAAACATAGTCTGTTGCTCTTTTTAATATCTCTTGAGCATGCTATGACACATCTTGAAATAATTTGCTTTGGAAAAAACACTGCTCTCCTCTCTGTCTTTCCCACTCCAAAATGTAACTGTAAATATTACTTTGATGCAAGTAATTGCTTCATCCCTCTCCACTGGAAGGAAGGCTTCTAACCCTTCCATTTCCCAACTCTTACTTTTGTCAAGAAATAAGAAAAACAGACTTAAAATGCATTATTCAAATGTATTTAATGTAAACATTAAAGAAGTCTGAGAACAGCTACCAATATTTCTTTCCTTAAAATGGTTTTAAAAAATGAAGTGTGCATTCTGTCTTGTAGGCAGGCCTCCATTCCCTCTGTGCAGGGGAAGGACTGATTTCAGCGTAGTTTAGGGCCACAGGATGGCTCTCGTGTGCACTGAGTGGGACGGGGCAGGCATGCAGACCGAGTTGAGCTAAATTGGAATGCCGGGACAGTTGATGCTCATGGAGAACTCTGGGTACCACTAGGAAGCCAGGCTGCCCCAGGACCCCAGGAGAGCTTGGTGGGGAGTCTGGCTGAGTGTGTGGGGAATCCTACCTTATGAGCTTTAGGAGGCTGCCCAGATTTCAGACTCCCGGCTTCTGAGACTGTGAGGGGCCTGGACCCACGATCTGGCTCACACCAGTTATCCCATAGCAGCAAGACTGATATCTCTCCCCGGTTTCTGTCTTGGGCCATTTGGGGACTTAGGTGCACAAGAGAAGCAGCCCGGCTGTGCAAAGCTGTGGAAGCTGAGCCCCTCAGCCTAAGTCAGTGCACACTTAAGTCACACGCAAGCTGCTTGTCCAACCCATGTAAAGCCCCTTCTTTCTATAAGCTCCGAGATCACTACCTTGGGCAGAATTAAATGACATCAACATTCTTTCTCTGCATGGGTTGGCCATCGATTTAAAATATTCACCACATTAATAAACAAGTAAAAGTTCTGACCTATTTTTTAGCAGAGGGAAGTTCTGGAATGTCAGATCACTGGATCCTTCTTTTGTTGTCCTTTCCTTGCCCCTGGGATGAAAGAAAATAGATTACGGCTGGGAAAAAGCAAGATGCTAGAGGAAAAAATTAATTAAGTGCATTCGTTCATAGAAACAGCCACCCAGCCATTAATGCCTTACACATAATTCTGGATCTTTCTTGCATTTTGATAGGGTTGTAACAACTGTGTTTCAAAAAATTTAATTACTTAATCTCATTTTTCAGAGTGTGATTTTACAGGGGCAGGACTGAGGGGTGGAGGAAGCGCCCAGGCCACGATGAGGATGTGGCTGTCTCTCCCACATCAGCACTGTGACCTTGGTCACTTTCCACTTGGCCTGTGAAGAGAAGAGCCCCAGGCTTTCTGCACACGGGCCGTGAAGCTACCGAGAGGACCGTCACCGCCAGGCAGCAAGAGCCTGGCTGCTTTTCCATGTTAGTTGAATTTGACAAAAGTCTAGCAACCACCGTCCCACACCATCCCACGTAGGAAGGCAAGAGCAGTTCAGATCCAAGCAATATTTATTGAACTCTCGTATCATTTCGGTACTTTGCTACGGCGCTTTCTATAAAGAGATTGAATTATTTTAAATTGAGTCAATTTGTTAGCATTCATTTAATACATTGACTATCATAAGCCGTCATTGTTATGCATCCCTGGCTCATTTAATTAGCCCAATTTAGCACACTTTCCTTTTCTTTGCAGACATTTCATAAGCTTTATCAAACACTTCCTAGGGAATTTTTTTCCCTTGACAACTAGCTTGCTAGCTGGTCTAACCTAGGCGGCCCTCCTGTTCTCTCCTCTTGGGCTAGCCTTGCCTCCTCTGCTCCTTCCCATGGGGCTCTTTCAGGCATAGCCAGCTCTCTCTCTCTCTCTGAGACATTTCTTGCCTTCCTCTTTCTCCTTCACAAGAGTGTCTGCTCCTGACCTCAACTCAGTGTTACTTCCTCTGAGAATCTAGCCCGACCACGGAGACTGTCTCCTTTGTAGCACTTGGCCTGAAGAATCCATTTTGTAAAAACTGACTCCTGGTTGCAGAGAATGACCAAATATGGAAAAGAACTCCCCCTCCCCTTTTGAAAAGGATTTAGTCATAAATTCCAGGGAATGAGCAGAAAACCAAACACTCCTTATAAGGTAGCATATGGCTGTTCCCGGAATGTGGGCTGACCCTAGAATGAGATAGAGATGCAAATTTCAGGCTCCAATAAAGTGACCAATCAGGAGTATACAGATAGGGACAAAGAGCCAATGAAAATATGACATGTCCTATGGTCTGAGCTGTATTATAGTTTTGTGGTTTCTGTCTATAAATACCCTGAGCCTTTGTTTTCTGGGCTCCTGGACATTCATCTGTTTGGGGAGCCCGACTGCGCAGCCGAAGAATAAAACTCCTCTTGCTTCTGCATCTGCTGGTGTGATTGTTTGAGTCCTGAGGTACGCTCTCCCGGGGAAGGCCTTGGGGGTCTTTCAGGCCAAGGTTTCATTTTCCTTATAATTTCTATCTTATCTGGTAAACCATTATAGTGGCCTTGAGCCCAGCCCCCAGCGGGGCTCTGGACGTGAAGCAATGCACACAGGATCACAGGAGGAACCTCTGGGTCCTGAGGCTTCCTTTCCACCTGGTATGTTATCCTCATGTTTTATGTGTAGAATTCAGGATAAAGAAAGACACCGGTGGAGCATTACTGTGTCACATGATCTTTCAGAAACTGATAGTTACTTCACGATTTCAGTACTGTTTGTTCCATTTTTGTTTCGAGATGAATTTACTCTTGTCCTAGTTTTGGGGTGTGTGTGTGTGTGTGTGTGTGTGTGTGTGTGTGTGTGTGTGCGCTTGTATGTACGGGAACGCCTGTGTGTGCAGGGACACCTGGAGAAGCCAGAGGCTGAAGTTGAGCAGCTCAGCCACCCTCTATCTTGGGTTTTGAGGGACTGAACTCGGAGTTCACTACTTCTGCTAGACGCTAGCCAGGGAGCTCCAGGGACCCCCTTCTCCACCTCCTTGGCACCGGGACTTCAGGTCGGCACCACTCTGACTGGTACTAAGTGGGTGCAGGTGACTGAGCCAAGCTCCTCATGCTTCCAGGCAAGACTGTTCAACGAGCCGAACCTCCAGCTCTACATTATTTCTCATGTTGTTCTTTTTCCGTCCGAGTCAAGCAGATTCATGAACTAAAGTTCTGGACACAAACACCCATCTGTTTTCCAGGCCTTTCTAACTGTCTTCCAACAGACTCTTTTCATGGGAGAGGCTCCTTGTGTGTTTCCAAGCTTGCAGACTGAGCACTGAGCCTGGAGTTTCTCTTCCTCCCCTCCCTTCACTGCCACCTTGTCGGCAGGTTCCTCAGATCCCAGAGGCCTCTCAACTCGGTCCCCTTCCTCTCCACTCCCACGAGCCAATCTCAGCATCTCCAGCACAGCCCTCCTCCTGCCATCCTAGCTTCCTGGGCTCCAGCCCACCTGCAAAGCATCCAGGGACAGCATTTCTGTTCTTCAGAACATCACCCAGCTCCCTCTCTGTCTGGAAGTCCTCAGCAGCTCTCCACTCCCGCAGGATAAAATACGTGCAGCCGTAAAGGCCAAGATTCCTGTCCCAGAGCCCTGGAACGCCATCTACACCGTCTCGGCCAGACCCCACGCTGTGGCTCAAACCGCCTGTCCTTCGTGTGTGATGACTGAGGCTCCAGAACTATGACGAGGTGACTGTTTCTGCCTCCCGTCCATGTGGAAGGACTCTGCATTCATCAAGGTCAAGTTCAAATATGTTTTCCCTCTCCCTCTTCGAGCACCTCAGCATGCTTTTGCTCTGCCGTGCATTTTGTTCATCAATTCATGGATTCATTCATTCACTCATCAAATAGCTATTGGTTTATTCTGCCAGAGGAAGTAATTAAAGAAGACAAAGGAAGCTTGCACTGAAGTTGGAGAGACAGGCCACACGTGAGCGAATCAACTGTGTGCCCATGTTCCCTTCAGTAGCTCCTCCTGAGGGAAGGGTGTATCGTGGGTATCTTTCTCTCCTAGAACATGCTAGTGTGCTCTCGGGAATGCGCGTAAGCTAATTGATAGGTGTGCAGATGCCAACTAGATCAACCATCTGCCAGCCAACGTTCATACGCAATACTTCCCTGCTACTCTGTGTCCCTGTGATCATGGGATCTGTGGGCCCCTGCACCCACCCCATAACATTGCTCCCTGGGTTACGGGCATCCTTTCTGAGCTCTGACAGCGTTGGAGTTTCAATGGCTTTGGACACTGTGTTTAGGAAGCTGGGAAGGGTTCTGAGAACTTCCTGTTCCTTCTTTTGCACCTCAGGAATCCGGAGGCCCAGAAGCTCCCTCTGACCTTTCTAGGTAATTAGCCTTGTAACTTTAAGAAAAGAGCGGAATTCAAACTTGCTTTCTGTTGCATTTTTCCAGCAACTCAGTAGCACATAGACGTGCTTGCCTCTCAGCTCTGGTGAAGGTGAACAAACAGGGCCCTGAACATGGAGGAGCTTTGGTTCTAGATGAGCAGTCAGATCTACACGCCTTGTGGCCAGTCTCCTGTCCAGGGGTCAGTGGGGTGCTGAGGTTGGGTGTGAAGCCAACTGCCACCGCCCAGGCCAGGCCCAGCTGAAAGCAGTGGAGCTGCCCAGGAGGGAAAGGCTCTGAAGAGGCAGAGTGCAGAATGAGGAGTCCATACAGTGGGCGATTCAAAGGAAGTATTAACAAGCCTGGCAGACCAATGGCCATCTGCCTAGACAGTAGTTAAAGCCTACTTGTTTTTAAAATGCTCACACAGAGCCAGGAGCATTAGCAGGCTGCCTTCCAGCCAGGTCTCTCTCTGTCTCTGCCATAAATCCTTCCCGAGAGTTCACATATCAGAGACACTTAAAATGACAACAAATAGCTCAGCAAAGTCTCAGCCATTCCAGAAACTGTTATTAAAGACTGCCCATAACAATAGGCTGATATTATTTTTGCATTGGGTGAAAACGTGTACTTGGAAGGGGTTGGGCATTGGACTGGGGGAGGTGCCAGTACTGTTTATTACAGTCTTGGAGTGGGGGGCACATTTACTGTTTATTGCAGCCTTGGAGTGGGGGGCACATGCACATCATCTCACATAGCTCACACCTTTGGGTCCAGCTGAACTTCATGTTGGCAACTCAGTGCCTCCCACCCAGGTAATAAAATAAATCAAACCTGCACTTCTAATCTGCTGGCCCATTAGCTTGTCACTGAGACGCTGGTGATGTGTCCTCCGGGAAAGCCACACCAGCTTGGTCATTGCACTGAGTACTGTGTGCGCCAGAAAATCTGAGGTGCCGTGAGCATGCAGGGAAACTGAGGCGCAAATTCAGTGGCCCAACCGATGAACTGCTTGGTAATCATGTCCTGTTCCATGTAAATAGCCCACTTCTGTCCCTTCCTGGCTGCCCCCCCTGCCCTTCAGGGGCAGGACTGTGATTTCTTCTTGCTTTTCTTATCCACTATTGCAGCTCCCTTCTGCGTGACCCAGCCCCGGGCAGTGGACTCTCTCTGGTTCCCTTCTTGTTTTATTCCTTCCGTGTGTCCCTCTGGAACTTCCCTGCGCAGAGCATCGTTTCTTGCTGAGGCACCACGATGCCTGTGTACTTGGGGTCTATGCACGTGACTTTATTTGAAAAGGGGTCTCTGAAGATATGATTAAGCTAGAGACCTTATTGTGGCTCGCATGTTTGACACTCGGTCTCCAGCTGGCGTAGGCCTTGAAGTGGGAGCTAGCTGGAGGAGAAAGTGGATCCTGGGGGAGGGAAGGGCCTTGAGGTTCCTAGCCAGGCTCCATTTCCTGCCCTTGCTCTGTCTCCTGACCAGAGACACATGTGACTAGCCACCTCACTCTCCCACTGGCTTGAGCTGCATTCCTTCAAACACCAAAAGAGTAAACCCTTCCTCCTTGGAGGTGCTTCCGGTCAGGTATTCTGTCACAGCACTGAGAAGACAACTGAAGTATAATTACGGCAAAATCACCCTGAATTAACTGAGTGAGGGTCCTAAATCCAACGAGATGCATTCTCAGAGAGAGAACAGGAAAGAGAGGGAGAGAGAGAGGAAGGGGAGGGGGAAGAGAGACGTAGGAAACATGAGGAAGAGGCCCTGTGGCAGTCCAAGTGAAAACAGAGGACTGTCACAAGACAGGGACACCTGCAGCCACCAAGAGCTGGAATCGTCAAGATGGCCGCTCCCTAGAGTTTGGGTGGGAGCACAGCCCAGCTCCCATTTTGTTTCCATACTTCTGGTCTCTGGAACTGTGAGGGAGTCCACTTCTGTTGTTTAAAGCTGAAGGGTTTGTAGTAACTTGTGAGGGGGATCTGGGAGAAGGATTGAACATTTACTCTGACCCAAGGGGAGTCTGGGCAGGACAGTAGACGAAACGACAGGACAGTGCATGGATTGAGCAGAACAGCCTGAAGCAGCCAAAGGAGGTTTCCAGAAGGTGACCCTGGTGAAGGGTGGAGCTGAGTATAGGGATTTGCCAGACAGGTCTTGTGACGGGCTAGGGGGCGTGGAGCTGGGAGGGGAAACCATTTCAGGAAATCCCAGACCCCATCTCTGTCCTGGTCATTCCCTGAATTTCTCCCGTTTATGGTGAATGCTCAAGAGACACCCATCGTAGACACAGACGACGAGCACAGGGCCGTCACCTCTTCTGTGTGAGAGTACTCATCTCTCTATGAATGTGTACAAGTTCTGATTTCCCAAAAGATCCTCATTCTGCATAGTCAGAACCAGTGTGCAAGCAGCTGAGAAACTGCGAAAATTGCTCTTATGACCCAATTCTCATTCAAGGACTTGTGCAGCTGGGTTTTGGACTTAATGACCAGGATGATAATGATAATGTATAACACTGTAGTTAGGACGATAATTACAGCAGCTAAACACTTGTGTATTCTACTGGCCATTATTGGGCATTTTGCACAGATCCATTCATGTACTCTCTCCAGCAACCCTATCAGGCCAGTCCTACCCTTATCTGTGACCCTGCTGAACTCCATCTCCTGTTCATCCCCTCAGGAATCAGCACAGGTTTTCTCCTGAGAAACAAACCCTGAGTCAGACATGACTGAGAGGAGTCTCCTCAAGGCTGTGCCTGCGAGCAGCCGGTGAAGGGAGGAGGGGGCAGGCTGACCGAGGGAGAAGCCGGGCTGGGGTGTCCTGTCAGTAGAGGTCCAGGTGCCCTTCAGGCCAGCCTTCTTAGGGGTGGAAGGCAGGGGCTCCGAGGCCTTCAGGTTGTGCAAATCATTAACCCAAGGCACCACAGTAGGCTGAGATGTTTGGAAACTCCCAGAAGCTAGTATCAGATGATGTTGGATTATGACACTTAAATTTAGTGAGCCTGAGGACCCAATGTCAAGAGGGACTGATTGTCAAATAGGACAGGAAAAGAATACAAAGAAGAAAGCATGGAGCTGAGGGCAGGAGGCGTCCTGAGGGCAGGTGCCTCGAGAGGGTATACTAAGGTATGGACAAAAGGTCGAGAGTTCACACTTGTGCCTGAATTGGGTTTGAATCCATTTTCCCTTCTAACCCTGTCTCTTACTTTACTTTCTATTCCCACTTTATGAGGAGGCAGGCAGAGAGCTGTAGCTCTTTCCTCATGCATACATCGCTTGTGAGTGATCCAGGGCCAATTCTTACCTAAAAAAATACTAAACGAGGACTAGGGAGAAGCTCAGTTAAAAGCACTTGCTGACAAAGCCTTACAGGTTTCAGTTTCCCAGGACCCATGTAAGCCCAATGCAAATGTCCCATGCAGCTGGAGTTTGTTTGTAGCTGCAAGAGGCCTTGGTACACTCCTGCTATCTCTCTCTTTCTCTCTCTCTTTCTCTCTCTCTCCCCCTCTCTCTTGAGCAAATAAAGAAAATATTGAAAAAATAAAAAGACTAAATGATAGAACCGGAAGGACTGTCTCATTGGGTGAACAGTTTGAGTTCCTAGATTACCGACATGTAATTTCTAACTTGTTTGAACAAAGCCAAGTTCTGTATTGTTTGGCTTTCTGCCTATGTTTGCTTTACTTCTTCGGTGTACAACAAAGTCCGATTTTATACATCAGAGGATAGAACACAAAGTACCTTTTAAGTCGACACCAGGAAACTCCAAAGAAACTAAAGACCTGCTGCCATCGTGGACTTTACCTAGAGGAAAATTGAGCTGTTGAATTGTCGTTTTTTCCTCTCAGCCCTTTCTCCCCTTGGGGTTTGTGCCCTGGCTGGTCATCCGATGGGAAAACATCCCTCGCGATAACTTAATATTGACGTTCTCATATGCTGTCCTCCCTGGGTCACCTGTGACCTGTAGAGCTGTAGAACTTCCGTAGGAAGAGTGCTGTCCTCCGTGCTATGCTTAAATCACCTGTGGAAAGAAACCTCAGCCAAGCACAGGGAGGGGATGTACCCTTCCATTGGCAGGAGTGCAGCGACCTCCAAGCCTCTCCCGTGGGTGTCATTTTCATCTGTGCAGACCTCCAAGAGCCACAGCCTCCACTCTGATGACCGTGAGAAAATTTTCCTGGGCAGATGTAAGTAAACATCTGTTCCCTCAGAGAGTTCAGCAATGACAGACCGAAGTACTATTGCACCAAGATGTAACTTAGTGACCAATGAGGTTAATGGATTTCCTTACAGCACAGGAGAGGGATTGCTTACAGGGGTAGGGTTTTGTCATTAACTTTTCTGAGGAGATGTGAACATATGCGTGTTTACCCCCAAGTAGGGCACCAACAACAGACCAAACTAAAGATTACAATAAAGTTCAATTTGGCCATCAATGACTACTTTTAAAGCTTATAGAAGTATAGGTGAGGGGATACCTACAGTAATATAGTGTTACTTTTAGAATGGTCCAAAAGCAGCACATCACCAAAGATCCCACCCAAAATAGGTGAGAACTCATGGAAACTACATGTCTGGAGCTCACTGCTCAATGCAGGTAGCTCGCTGGTTGGACAGGTTCTTCTCCCAAGAGGTTCTTACTCCTTGTATACCTTTGGGAGGGTATAAAGGCATATACCTGTAGTAGGCTTGAATTCCAGCTGAGCATACGGGATGGCTGAAGCTTGTTATTATAAGCATGAATTAGCACCTCTTGTGATGACTAGGTCATTGTATGGAGTGGACCTGCATGGGCACTACCTGTACAACATGTTGTATAGAATCAATAGCTCATCTTGGCTTAGCCATGCTCTGCCATGTCTACTCCAAGGCACCTTTTTACACCTGTCCTTTCCAGACTTTGCTGATGTTCCCTTTCCCTTTCAAAGTTATTTGTAACTTTCAAAATATCATTTTTAATAAATAAGCAAACCTATGTCAAGGATAGGGTCATTCAGAGCACAGGTCACCACTGGAGATTGGCATTAACACATGAAAAGACAGCAGTGTTGTGGGACTGAGCACTCAGCCTGCAGGCTCTGATACTAACTCCAGGTAGAAGGAGTCAAAATCAAATGAGCAGACACACAGCTGAGGTTTGCTGGAGAATCATCTACCTGCTGGCACATGTGTGAGGAAACAGCCCCACATGCCCTGCCAGGGGTCACGCGGTGTGCTGAGGACTGTGTGTAGGGTTGCAGGCCCTGCCTATAGCTGGAGGGGCTATCACACTTGGGGGGCAATGAGGTCCAGGTTTGGGGGATACTTGGGGCATTTTAGTTCATCTGTTCAACACATTGCTTATAAACTGACAAACCAAATTAGCTAGGCTCTTTTGTCAGCTTGTTTTATAACTACCTATGTCCTCTGTAATTATTAGTTCAATTTTTATGAGATGTTTGGCAAACTCTAAAAGGCTCTAGAAAAATATCCAAACAAATGCTCTCCAACTCCTGCCTCTTGTGTATGAGATGCCAGCATGATTATGGATGTAGCAAGATCCAGTTTCCAGTTCCCTTAAATGGTCTCTACAGTAGTCAGAAACTTCTCTAAATGCCTCATGCCCAACTGATTTATTCCCTTGGGCCCCTAAGCTGCCTTGGTTGTTTGAATAAACTTCCTTTAGGACATAAATTCTTGTACACAGCTTCTTCTCCAGGCAGAAAATGTTCAGTACCTCCTTGGGCAATTGAGCTAATCCCAGGTTCTGGGATATGATTCCCCAAGATTGGGGTGCCTGTCATTGTCCACCTGCTTGAATTGCCCAGCTTTCAAAAACTAAAGGGCCCATCGTTCCATCCTGGATGGAGCTTCCTGAGGGCTGGGAACCTTGCATGAGGAATCCAGCTCTCTGAGGGTAGGAGGTCTTTGGCCTGGGGATCCAGCTAGCTGAGGGTAGAGGGGCTTCCACCCAGGGACACAGCTTGCTGAGGGCAGGGGACTTTGCACTGGGAAGCCACCTCTCTAAGGGTAAGAAGGCTTTCAACTATGGATCCAGCTTGAGGAGGGCAGGGAGGCTTCTGTCAGGGGTCCCAGCTCACTGAGAGCAGGGAACCTTACCCCAAGAAGCCAGCTCACTGAGGGTAGTGAGGCCCCAGGCACAGCTCTAGTGGTTGTCAGGGAAGAGCTACACACTCAGCCATCTGCGCCAGGGCAACAAACCACAGAGAGGGGATTTACCACTCACATGGGCTTCACAAAGTTTAAAACCTACCCCAATTAGGGGCAAAAGTTCTCCGGCTGGCACCTGTCAAGAGGGTGTCAGGGTGACCTCTACAATCCATCCAGCAGGGACACAGTGGGGAAGAGGAGCAAGTAGTACTACTCTGGAACCCCTGAACCTCAGTGTCAAGACATAGTAGTGACTACAGTGAAAGAAGACCTCTGACCTCCAAAGCATCTCACATACCAGCCACCAGCCCTGCCAATGCACCCATGACCTCTGCAACTCATGCGTCTTTGCTTACACTGCTACCCTAACCCAAAAGAAACACAAAACAGAACGTTCACTGAATACTATACAAGGGCCTATAGTGGCTCCCTCGTTAAGAAAATTAGTTCTTGATCCAGGAATTGGAAGACCCCAATGCAAAAAAAAATCCACAAAAAACTCACAACACACCAGGCTAAAAGTACCCCACCAAGGCCCCCTAGTCCCACAATGGAAGTTACCATTTATAATGTAGGGAGGGACAACAGAATTACAGTCCCAAAATGAGTGTACAATAAGCTCAGGACATAGCTGCAATGAGACTCTGACCAAGATATTGGCTGAGCTAGAAACAGCCAAAAACCATATAACTGAAATAGAATTCAGTAACACGAGCTTTGTCATCAGATTTAGCTTAATAGAGGAAAATCAAAGTGGCTTCAAAAAAGTTTAATAACCAATTGATTAAGTTTATTGAGGACATAACCAAATGCAAGAAGGAACTCCAGGAAATATTAAGAAAAAAAAAGTAGACCTGAAGCTGGAATTCAAGAAAGAGATACAGAATATAAAGAAAAATATAACAGAAAACAAAAATCAAACAGAGCTATTAACAGCTTCTTTAAAGTTCCTCAACCCCAGCGTTAATAAACACTGGAGGATAGAATCTCAGAACTCAAAGACAAGGCAGAAAAACTTAATAGTGAATCCAAAAACTTCAATAGATTAAAAAAATCATGTGAACAAAATATGAGGGAACTGTGGGACACCCTGAAGAGATGAAACATCAGGACGAAGGAGATACCAGAGTGGGAAGAAATCCAGACCAAAGGCATAGAGAACATATTCAACAAAATTAAGAAAGAGAGGCTGGGATGGATATGAGGCCCATAGAACTCCAATCAGACAGGACCAAACAAGGAACTCTCCAAGCCATATCTTAGTTAAAAGGATAAACATAGAAAGCAAAGAGAAAGTGCTAAAAGCAGCAAGAGAGAAACAACCCACCACATACAAAGGCAACTCCATCAGAATTACCTCAGACTTCTCACTAGAAACAATGGAGGTAAAAAGAGCCTGGAACAATGCTCTCCAAGGCCTAAAGAATTATGGCTTCCAACCCAGACTACTGTATTGGGCAAGAGTATCTCTCATAATAGATGGAGAAAGGAAATGTTCCATGATCAAAGTCAGCTCTACAATTACATAAACACGAAGCCAAACTTACAGTGGATACTCCAGGAGATATTCCACATAGAAGAGTTGAATAACCAAACTGAAGAGCCCAATAGAGGATGAGCAAGATAACCAAAATTAGTGTGTTCATAATAATATATGAGGCATCAAACACAATAAACTGGCTCCCTCTGGTGAAGCTCATAATCCCCTACCCTATGGAAAGATCCACTATGCACACCGAGGAAGTACCCAGTGGGCAGGGAACACCATCACAAGATTTACTCATACAATATATATAATTATTCATAATAAAGATATTAATTAAAAATCATTCTCAATATTAGAGATTCCCCCAGGTCCTATGGATGTTTTTCTTCAAATGTATTTAGTTTTTGCTTCTATTTGTTTGTGGTAGGGTCGCACTCTAGCCCAGGCTGATATGAGCTCTTTCGGTAGTCCCAAGCTGGCCTCAAACTCACAACAATCCTCCTAACTACTGACTCCTCACTGCTGGCATTAAAGGTGTACACCACGATCACAAAATCAAATAGCCCTCTCACAAAATGGGGCACTGAACTCAGCAGGGAATTCACAGAGGAGGAAACACAAATGACTAATTCTCATTTAATAAAATGTTCATCATCCTTAATCATCAGAAAAATGCAAATCAAAACAACAACAAGATTCCACCTTATTCCAGCCATAATAGCAATCATTAAAAAAATCCACCAACAATAGATGCTGGAGAGGATGCAGGGAAAAAGGAACCCTCATTCACTGCTGGTGGGAATGCAAACTTGTACAACCACTATGGAAAGCAATGTGGAGGCTCCTGAAAGAGGTGCATATAGAGCTCTCCCAACAGACCTAGCTGTCCCTCTACTGAGCATATACCCTCAAGATTCCTTGCTCACCATGTTTAGAAGTGGAATCAACCCAAATGCCCATCACTTGGATGAGTGGATATCAAAGCTGTGGTCCATATACACTGTGGAATTGTACTCAGCCATAAGGAAAAATGACATCATGTAATTTAAAGAAATGTGGAGAGACTTGGAAGAAAGCAAACTAACACAAGAACAGGGAGTCAAACACTGCATATTCTTCCTCATCTGTGGTTCCTAACCAGGTTAAGCTTGAATAGTGAGCAAACCAGACAGGTGAACTGAGAGACTGACAAAGGAGATGGAAGGAATTGGGGGTTGTGGGAGGAATGAGAGCGTGGGGGAGGGGGAGATATACACTAATCTAAACCAATAATGACTCGATACCATACAATCCTTACTTTCATACAGTAAGCTCTCAAGGTAACTGGTGGCATTGTTTGGTCAGAAGGACCCTAAAGGTGTTGGGAGGAAGTCTAACCCCAAGATAAGTGGCCCTGTCCCCATAATTGGTTACTTCCCACACTGAGACATTGATCAAATAGACCCTTGAAGTCCCCCAAACAGTCCAAGTTTATGCCAAAGCTCTTAAATACCTGCTCCAGGCAAAAGACAAGACCATATTGCTGAAGATACCACAGACCACTGTCACACAACACCAAGAGACCCTGCTGGGTCCAGAAAGGTAAGCAGCTCCCAGATGATAGCCTGTGAAGTGCTGGAAGGTGTTACAGGGGCTGTCAGGGGAAATTGGCCAATGACATTTGGAGAAAGCAGAGGACATTGATATAGAGCACAGATGGATGTTACTTGGATGTTATGATAATGCCAAGGACACTGGACACTGCTGTATGGAAGAGATCAGCAACCCAAGAAGAGCTCATCTGTGCAATGGTGGCTAATCAACAGCCTGCTGACTGGAGACCTTAGCTGGAACTGGAATCCATGGCAAACTCATGGACCCAAGAACCTGGACTCCAAAGGGAAATCCTCTCTAACCAGGAATCTACAGAGAACCTCTCCAAATTAACAATGCTTGTCTCATTTAACTATAGTGATCTCACTCCTTTGGAGATCCTGTTTGTATTTTTCAGAAGGCAGGGAGACACATGGGTAGTCTAATTCCACCAACAGGACTTGACACCCAGGCAGGAGATGAACCACTAACTCATCATCCAGGGCCCCAACGAAACCTTTGAGGAAGTGGTGAGATGAGCGAGAGTGTTACCTCCACAGCAAGTCAGATAACCTGTGAAAGGGTAATGGAGACAGACACTGAGGATGCCCAACAGTCCAAAGCAGAAACCAGAGACCCTTAAGATCTTTACTGTTGTAAAGCAGACTTAAAAATTACCCACTGTGACTCAGGGAACTTTGTGGAAAAGGGGGCGGAAAGATTGTAAGAGCCATTGTAGGGTAGAATATACAGAGACATTACGCCCTTCAACAACAACACACAAAGAAAAAAAGCTGGCTACTGCTTGTACAATTTGTAACCCCCTATCCCATGGAGTGTTCCAGCAACCCAGCTGAGGAGGGCCCTCAGTGGGTTGGGGAAAGGGAGGAGGGAAATGGGGTACCATCACAAGACTTGCACATAAAAAGTATCTATTTACAATAAATATGTTAAAATAATGATTAAAAAAACCTAAAGGGCCTATAGAACTTCCTCACCACAGTTTCTTTTTGTGGTATGTTAGTAGTCCTCTAATCAGGGGAAGGCCTTGAGTGCACAGACAGGTTTCCTGACTACCCTTCTCTGGATCTAGCATGTCCCCCTATGGTCCATGTGTTAAAGGTTGGGTGACGAGCCTGTGGTCTATTGGGAGATGGTGGGGCCTTTAGGAACTGGGGCCCAGTGATGGGTAGCTGAGCTCTGGGTATATCGGACCCCAGCTCCTTCTTATTTTTCTCTCTGCTTCATCAAAGACGAACTCTGTCAGGGGCTCTGTTATGATGTACTATGCTGCCTCAGGCCTAAAGTAACAACAGGGCCAAGTGACCAGTCACAGAATTCTGAAATCATCAATTAAAATAAACATTCTTGTTTAAATGGACCCCTGACACTGTGCCACAAATGCTGGCCAAACACACTGAAGATGGCAATTGTCATCAAAACTTGAGAGACTATGGATTCGCTCACCCAGATCTTCACATGCCAGCCTTCCCTACAGACCTCAGACGTGCCAGTGCCCACAACTTGATGATGGATTTCCTTATACTTTGCCTCAACTTTTGATTTTTGTCTTTTTCATCAACATGCCATAACATTTCTCTCTCCTTTCTCCCTTTCTCTTCTCTCTCTTTCTGTCGGTCTCTCTTTGATCCGCTGGTTCTCTCCCAAGCATTGGGAACTGCCTTCATGCAAAGGGAGAAGGATCCGTCTAAGTGTATTGCATCGTTGAGCTGATTGAATCCTCACAACCATGTTCAACGTGTCCCCATTTTACAGATGTGCAAACCAAGAGTCAGGGTTTCACTCACTGTGGTTCCATAATTAGACATCGCTGAGATTAAAACCCATGGCTTCTCTGAACAGAATCCCAAGATTATAGGTATCCCATTCTCCATCACCCTGAGCAGCTGCAGAATGAGGGAAGTGGTCCATACCTACTTTCTGTACAGGACCCCTAGGAGGGTCCAGCAAGGCTTCCACCACTCTCTGCTAAGGACAGAAGGATGTGTGAGTTGGTTTTATGAACAGGTTGTCGTGGCCTCTGTGGGGTGCTCTCTCCTCTGTCCGTGCTGGACGGCTGGGCTGGCGTTTGAGCTGCCAATGAAGCTGCCATGGACACTGGCGTCTACAGCGCTCTTCCAATTTCCTGAGCTGATTCTTGCAACGAGCCATGCTTCACTGTCTCACAGGAAGCAGCTTTGCCGGGAGGAAGATCCTGATAAGGTTGGAGTTCAAACCCTGCTCAGAGACCGCTGTGCCTCTGCACACCAGGAGATGGCAACCCACCAGCTCCAGAGGCAGTTTCTGCCCTTTCTGCAAATGCATTTAAAGCAAGAAGTGAGGGAAATAACTGATAGAAGTGAGACTACTATTTTGAAGCGGTTTCAAGCTTGAGGGCAGTGTTCAGAGGGTCCTCCACCTTTGGTCCAGTGTTTACACCCACAATCCTGCCCTCCGATTCCAGGGACAGCCAGCCGATGGGGAGTGAGAGCTTAGCTGTGGCCTAGTTTGCTGACTCTCAAGCAATTGGCCCAACCATTCTGGCTCCTGTGAACTTGACCTGTGAAAACAGAGCGTGGGACTGTGCTGTCCTTAACAGATTAGCAGCAAACACATCCTGACCATATTCCTGTCCTGCCTTAAACAGACGAGCCAGAATCCTGATTCCTGAGTAGCTGAATGTGGCGGGAAAAGCACCCCCAGCCCTGCCTTCCAGTGTGTGCAGGAAGCCTGCTGAGGGAGCTCGGTGGCTTCTCTAGTTGGTTCATGTCCTTGTTTCTCATTATCTCCTGATCCAGCACTTTCCACTCAAAGATCTTGACAGTTTTCTCAGCCATCATTGCAGCTCTTGAGTTTTGTTTAGCAACCTGCATGCAAGCAAATGGAACTTCTTACTAGGCTGAAGCAAAAGTTGAAATAGTCTCTGTGATCTCTGCCTGGGATTCTATTTCCTTCGCTCCTCTGCTCACCCCTATGTCTTCCGAGTGGCTTTGGTCTTCTGACCCAGTGCAGATGACATGTGTCCTTCCTCTCCAGTGGGTGGCCAGTAGGTGGGTGGCCATTCTTGCTCTGTGAGCTAGGATGGTGGATGCTCTCTCAGTGAATGTTGGCCACGGCTCTGAAGGTGCTACGCCTGTCCTGGACCCGATCCCTTTCCTCCTCTTGCTTCCAGAAAGCTCCATCTCGGGGTCAAGAGCAACTAAGTCCCTCAGACTAAAAAAGTCCGTGACTCGCTGAATTGAACTGCGCAGCCAAACCTCCAGCCAAGTGCTTCTTGGCGGCTGCTTCAGGGTGAGCCTGTCTGAGCCATGCTGGCGGCTAGGGCCCAAGGCAACAAGCCCCGACGAGACGACATGGGAAATCGGGGTGCCTCTTTCCCCGAGAAGCGAGGGCAGGTGCTTCTGCACATTCGGCACTCGGTTTCAGGGAGTATGAAAGGAGGGGGGTCCGAACAGGAACGCCTGCATGAAATCCTCATCTGCAGATGGAAGGAGGCAGCCCTCTCCCCCACCTCGCCCGACCTCGCCCAGCCTGGGCCTGACCCTCCAGCATCAGAGACACAGGTGATTTCTCAGGGATTACCACCTGCATCATTATCTTTTGCACACCCAGAGTTGAGTTGCCCAATTTCAGGGGCATCTGCCATTCCCTCCACACAGAACGACAGCGGAGGAAGTGCTTGTGCGTGAGGGGATCTTGTTCACTGAGGCAGAAAATGGGTTTAGAACATTCGAGACTAGACCAGCTCCGGCTCTGCTTCTGGGCTGCAGGATTAGAGCCTCAGAGTTTAGCGTTTGCCTTTCTCGGCTATGGCCTAGTGACTCCAGAGCCTGGGCCTGGGAGGAAAGGTGGTCGTCTCTGCTTGCACCTGTCGGTCAAACAAATGAGGAGTGACATGAGTGGAGAGAGGGCTGCGCGTATCTCCCATGTCCGCGTGGGTTGCACACGTCCCTTTCACTTGGCCTTGATTTCCGTATCTCTCCAATCAGCCTCCGTGTGCATCTTGGAAATAAGCATTCCTCTTTGGAATCTTGAGGAGTGAAAAGAAAGTCTAAAAGCGAAAAACTAATTCAGAGATAAGTAATCCTGAATCCTTTATGTCCAGGTTTCAAGAAACTCCATAAAACGTTTTCCCTCTGCTTTTTTTCTTGTTTAAATTTTGATGCGACAAAAGGAAACAAATGAAGCAAGACAAAGAGAAGCCTGAGCACTCATCTTCCCAAATCTCTCTTTCTTTTCTCTACCATGATTGTCAGGGGACCGAGATGCTAATAGACCATTAATGTAGGTAATAAGCAAATACAGCAATAGCATTGAATTCCTTTTTTTATAGGTCCACATGTGTTCCTAGAAGAATTTAATTTATAGAAGGTCATGGCCCAATGATTCGTATGCGTAATAGAAAACAATCTTAAAAAACACACAACATGTGCATTAAAATACATTCTGATTTGTGTCTGGTAAGTACACGAGAGTAAAACCGAGATAAAAGGGTGGTAACTTGTCTTCTGTGGTCTACAGTGGTGCTGGGTTCTGCGGAGGAGCCTCAAACTTAAAGAGCTTCCAAAGAAAGTCTCCTCCCCCAGGAGAATAGCTTTCCTTCAGCCTGTTGCTCCAACACTTACTGACTCCAGACATGCTGAAGAAAAGAAGGAAATCCAAGGCCAAGGATGAAATGAGAAGAGAAACTAAACTCAGATGCTACCCGGTCTCTCCTTGAGGGTCTCCCACGCCCTCCACTTCTCACCACACCCTGCTCACTTGGTCCGTCCGGTCACCAGGATGCAGTCGGAGTGCTCACACTAAACTCTGGTGTTGTCACCACCTGTGAACATGGCCTCAGGTCTCCTTCAGTCTGGCCCCTGCACCCTGTCTTCGCTGTTCCCTCCCTTTAGCGCAGACCTCCTCACTCTCTTGGCCACCACTGGGAACAACTAGCCAGTTCTTTTTTTATCTAGGAAGAGAGAGCAGCATGGGTCACCCCTGGTCTTCAGGGCCCCCAGATTAATAGTTAATGTAAGCTTCCTGGTTTCCGACCTGTCTCATTTCATCCTCCCATCCACTTTACCTTTTAGTAATCTTGGGTGGTCTCGGAGGGTGTTCACAGGAAGGCAGCCTCTCAGTAGGGGGCAGGATGTAAGAGGCTCAGGGGAGCTAGAAATGAGCATCCGTCCTTGGAGGGCAGTGCAAGAAGGAAATCCCAGAGACTCCGAGAGTCACCAAGTCTGAGAAAGGGTTGCAAGACCTCTGCCCTGAGGCTCTATAAAGGGGAAGGAAATCTCCCCCTTTCCCCTGCCTGTTTGCCGCTGAGTATGTGGTGCTGGTTTTCCCCTCTCTGCTTGGGCTGTGAAAAGGACTCCAGCCTCTGTCGCCATTATGGAACTTCCCTGGATCTGTAGCTTCAAAAAATCCTTTCCTCCCATAACTGCCTGCTTTGGAGGTTCATCCCAGCAGTGCGTGTGGCCATGACGCCATGCCAAAGGACATTTCTCCAACTTTCATACTTCCCTGAGTTTTGTCTGGTGTAGTTTATCAAAGTTCTTGGCTTCGACTTTGTAGTAGAGATGTTCTGTGTCTCTGGAGGATGAGCCATGTTGTGAGTGGGACTCCAGAGGAACCAGGCAGCCCGGGATGGCCATGTGCCATACAGACTCTGTAGTGACCATCACACTGGCTGGAGAACCGGAAAGCAGCCTTTGATCATCATGTCACTCATAGCGTGTGTGCCTCTCCTGCCGTTAAGAATTTAGATAACTCTTCTGGCTCAAGCTTCAAAGTAGTAATCAGTTCTGGTCAGGTTGGTTATGAAGCGGGGACTCAGCCTCGGCCCTGAGTGGGGAGGTGAGTGGGGCTGGCCTGCCTTTTCCTGTTGGGTTAGCGCTCACACTGCCACAGCAGAGCCTTAAAATTTCACGAATTGCAGGTGCCAGTTGTACAAGAGCCACAATCAAAAGGTAAATTACATAACTTATAATTAAATCAATTATATTGAAAACAAATAATAAATACATCAAGTCTATGAATACCTACTGCATTTTCATGTTATCCACAGCTAGATGGTGTGTGCAGCTACTTTCTCTCACTTGTCTGTTACTATCCATCCATCCATCCATCCCCTGCTCTCCCTTTAGTGACATCACTTTGACAGCCCGAAACTGGCTGTGGCGGGAAAATTTATACCGAAATCGGCACATGGATGTAAATTAGGAGTTGGTTTTCTTGATATTACATACCAAGACAACAATGGAAGGAAATTAGTTTTAGAGTATTTGTGTCTACAGTGTGTCGTGGTGTGAAGATAACAAGAAGTGAAGAGTTATTTAGTGTTCAAAACGTTTGCTTATGTCCCTGGCAAGCAAGGAGTTTCTGACCCGATCGTTTCACTATTGTTTTACGTATTAATGCAAGAGAAAGGAAACACACCTTTCTTTTATATCGAAATAGAAATATGGATGGCAGAATTAGCTATACTTCAAGAAAGCAACTAACCCCTCTGATGACAAACCTACACCTTCCAGCTACACGTCAAGTTGTTCTTCATAAAAGATTTGGATCTCTCCCTTTGTTCACACCAGGACTGTGGAGCAAGGTTCTGATGGAGGGAGATGGAGAGGAGACCTGAGCTTAGCTCTGCAGCCTATTATATCCACAGATGTGCTGAGGACATGAATTCAGCAAGGAACACTGGAGCCATTCCGACAGAACCAATCTGGAGCTGGCCGTGAGGAGTGCAACGTGAGGTTCCGTGGTTAAAGGTGCTTGCAAAGCCTAACAGCTGGGGTTTGATCCCCAGTTTCCGTGTAAAGCCAGATGCACAAAGGGACATATGGGTCTGGAATTCATTCGCAGTATCAGGAAGCCCTGGCATACCCACGTTCTCCCTCCCTCCCTCTTTCTCTCTCTCTGCCTCTCTCAAATAAATAAATAAAATATTTTTAAAAATTAAAGAGTATGAGTGTACGCCACAAGCATTTGCAAATTGTGTTATGCAAATCTTTTATATCAGTAAAATGCATAATAAGCACACACGTATGTTGTTAACCATGTTAAGGAGCTTAAGGAGCTCAGCTTGGGGCTCGTTCAAGCTGGCACATCTCAGGTTAGACCCTGGGCTCCTGAGGCAATGATTTTACAGTTCAGAGCTCATATTTCAGAACTCCAAGGTGAGAGCAAGAGCCACGTCTGCGTGGATGCACAGTGGGCTGGAGCACCGTGAGAGTCTCATTGTCCTTTTGAGAACATGAATAAACTCCTATAGAACACCATCTCCTACCCAAATTAGTAGTAAATTCGGGGCTTCCTTCTATTCCTCCTTAATGCGGAAACCTCTTCAGTTTCGTGCCCTAAACTCAACATGCTGGCATCTATCGTTCATGTGTGGAGGAGCTGCGAACCAAGGGCAGACCCAAGCTCTTCTCCTTCTCTGTTCCCTCTCCAGAATCCTGGCCAACACTGATGTGAGCAAGAGGAGAGAAAAGACCTCACTTGTTCTTAATTACGATGGGAAGTGTAGTCGTCTCCAATGGGACCAGTTTGAGATCTTTCTGTTTCCAGCTTTGCCTGTTAGGCCCTTAGGCCCCCAAACTCTGTGGTAGATTAGGTTGTAACGAGATGGTGTGTAGCAGATTTTTACGAACTGAAGACAGCGACGAGGTTCGGGGGATTCAGGAAGTCATATGAGCAGGAGCTAGAAAAGAGCATCCCTTCCTGGGAGGGCAGTGCAGGAAGGAAATTCTGGGAAAGGGGTGCAAGACCCTCCCTCAAGCTACAAGGGGGAATCAGCTTCTTGGGGCCCAGGGATTCTCCCATGGAGCTGCCTGCAAGCGGAGCACCCGACTCTCCAGGGGTGGGTAGTGTGTTCTAGTCATGGCCTGGGCCAGGCTGGGCTTTCTGGTGACGCAGCATCCGGGACTTCCTGTGGTGGGCCGCGTTTGAGGCATCCATTGCTGCTGTGAGCAGCCCCTCCCCTGCTCTGTAAGGAAGCCCAGTAAACTCACTGGGTCACCATGCTGGTTTGGGGTACCGTCCTTTGGTCAGTCATTTGTGCCTTATCTGGGGAGAGGATGTGTGTTACTTTACTCCAGGAAAATTTTTCCCATAACACTAGATAATATCACTTCTTGGCCTTTTGGTTTAGATCAAGTGTAGACAACGGCTAATCTTTTCTCAGAGAATTAAAAATAAAGGGTTCAAGTAGTGACTCATGAGCCAAGATTCCCTTTGGAAGCTTATGACTTGAGTTCCTGTATGTCTACTTTTGCCCTAGGCTGGAAGTAGACCTGTGCGGTGTAACTTTTCACCCTGACAGCAGGGAGAGGTGTATCTTTTTGCACTGGGATGTCGAGAGAGGTATAAGTGGGTATCTTCACCCTGGGCTGTAGGAAGAGGTGTTCCTGGGGTATATTTTCTTTTCGCCCTGGTTGTAGGGAGAGGTACGGATGGGGTATCTGCTTTCCGTGGCTGCAGGGAGAGGTGGGGGGGGGTTCCTCATGTCTCAATCACTAGTATCTTAGCGTGGGCGCCAACCAAAGGACATCAGGAACTGGGGACAGCGTCTTAAAAGGCCAAGCATAAATTTACTATATGACCTAGAAACCCAAGTTTTAGGTCCACCCTAAAGAAATACAAATACGACTTGTGTACCAGTGTTTTTAGCAGTCTGAGTCCTGAGCCAAGATGAAAAACGGTTGGTGTGCTTATGCAACAGAATACTGCTTTACAATAAAAATGAATGAGTTCTTCCACATGCTACAATATCAATAAGCCTGAAAACAAACTATGACAGAAAGAGCCAGTCACTGGAGATCATGCACTGTGCGATTTCTTTCAAGTGTCATGTCCTGAAAAGGCCTTCTTCAAGTCGATGAATGCTGGGCTGGGAGAGTGGGTGGGGGTTGCAGAGGCCAGAGTTGACACGAGTCAGACATGAGCATCCAGAAGCAATGAAAATGTTCTAAGATTGATTTATGGTGATGCTTATTCAATTGATGAAATTTTCTAAAACATCATTGGATTGTATTATTAGAGCCTGTGGATTACCAGGCATTTAAACTGACCTAAACCACTGCCGAGTTGAAAGAGAGTCCGGCCTTTGGTTTTGACCAGTCTTTGATGAATGTCTCAGGCTCTCTTTTCTCACAGACAGCCCTTGGTGTCTTGCTCTGCGCCTGGCCAGGTGCCCCCTAGGACCAGGAGTTGTTATCCACGCTCCCTCTGAAAGAAGTCGCTGGAGTCTTTTCATGCCAAATTAGAGTTAAGCCCTGCAATCACCTGTTAGCAAAATAGACTCCCTCTGGTTTGCAGAGCTTTGCGTTTGCACTCCATTCAGACCCCTTGAACTGCCGCCAGCAAGTCCGCAGCAGACATCCACGGGGACAGACGGAGGCTATGGGACCAGCTCTGCTAATAATGCTGTGCTCCATACCTTGTTGGAAGTAGGACGGACAGGTGGGCACTACCACCCTCTCGGAGCACCGCGGGGGCTGTCTGTGGCGCTGACCTCACCAGCGCTCACTGGCATCAGCTTTGTCTCTCCAGGAGGCACCGGCCCATGTGAACATTTGTGGGGTGCCAGATATGAGGGTGCCAGAGCCTTTTGCCTCTGCAAAGGAACTCTAGATGCGTGCACCACTTTTAGTTCTATGTGGGTATTAATTAGGGAATCAAGCCCAGGCTGTCTTTGTGAGCAGCCTCGGAGTGCTGAGCCATCTCCTCAGCCCCAATTCAGTGTTTATTATGTAAATGTATGTATGGGTCTCCTTAGGCTGCTGCAACATAATGCCATAGAGTTTAGGACCTGAACAACCTTCTCACAATTCTGCAGGTTGGAAGTCAGGGTGCCAAGACACCCAGGCTCCTGCCTAGGACCCCTTCCTGGTTCACAGACAGCATCTTCCTTTCTCTTTCTCTTTCTCCGTCTTCCTTCATTCCTTTGCTTCTTCCTCCCTCTTTTTCTTCCTTCCTCCTTCCCTTCCTTCCTTTCCACCCCTTTTCTTATTTTTGTGTGTGTTCATGTGTGCGCAGGCACGTGTGTGTGTGTGTGTGTGTGTGTGTGTGTTTGTGTGTGTGTGTGTGGCTGCAGTATGAAGCTATTTGCTCACCTACAGCAAATATGAGGAAGCCAATGCAAGACAAGATGCAGGGCTGGTCTATAAGCCTGCAGGGCCACTCCACCACTTTGCCGCCTAAATGTTTCACAACCTCCCAAAACAGCACCACCAGCTGTGGACCAACTATCCAAATGCATGATCTGGGACAAAGACCATTTCACATCCGAACTCTCACATTTTCCTGGATCCCTCCACTGTTTCCTGAAGCGACTTTTCCAATTGTGCTCCAGCAGCCTTGGATGCCCTCTCCTTGTTTTGGGACCCAAAGCACAGGAACCTCTCACTCCCTTCTTTGGCGCACCCGTCCTATCTCGGACTCCAGGCCTTGCTCCCTGGGGTTCCCGTAGATGAGAACTAGCTTTGCTTGGCTTCATTTCTAGCTGCCTCTCAGATTTCATCTCAATGTTGTATTGAACCTCAGATGAAATAAATGCCCCACTCATAAGTCTTCTCTGAACTTGTGAGATGTTTTTTTTCCCCTTATCTTTGAATGAAAGCAACACTTCTAAAAGGCAGGGTCTGTTTCTCTTTTGTTCATAAGGAAATGAAAACATCCAGAGTGATGCCAGGAGCATTAAGGCTGGAGCCACTCTGGGCCATACTGGCCTGTGTCCTTACGTCCCTAAGTGAAGATAGCTATGCCCGCCTCAGTAAGATCTGGCCTGGCCAGTAGCAGGCAGAAAGATGGTGTACTTTCTAAAGACACAGTGTGCTCTGAGGACACAGCCTGATGCCTACAAGTCCCCGGAGTGAGCACAGACACAGCAGGACTGGAGGTGACAACTTCCAGGCTGGAAGACAAATCTCAACATAAGGTTCCCCACTCAGCAATCCTCAGGGAAGTCTGCACACTTCTGCAGAGGAGCCGGTACATTAGTAGTGAGGGAGGGAAGGGAAGGTAGTTTGAATGGATGTCCCTCAATAGACTCAGGAGTTTTAGTAAAAGCTTGTCTTCAGCCTCCTAGCTGGTAGAGGTGTCTTGATGGGCAGATCTAGGGTCCAGCCCTAAGGTGTTACTGGGAAGGATCTGGAATTCCGGCCTATGATATGCAGAGAGCAGTCTGAGCTCAGCCTGGGTTCCTGCTGTTTTGCTTGCTTGAGGTGTTGGTGGTGGTCTCTCTCTCTCTCTCTCTCTCTCTCTCTCTCTCTCTCTCTCTCTCTCTCTCTCTCTGCTTGGACCTGTGAAAGGGGGCCAGCCTCTACCCTCATTATGGACCTTCCTTTGGATCTGTAAGCTTCATTAAATCCCTCCCTCCCCTAAACTGTCTGGTGTGAAGTTCATCCCAATGGCCTGGAGCTGACTAGGACAGAGGCTTTACTTTTTTCCCTGGGCCCTGCCTTCTTCCATTTCCTGTTTACACCGTACTTTACTTTCACTCGTTCATTCTTCTCTCATCTAGTATTGCATTCTTTAATTTATAAATCCCCAATCTTCTTTGGTAATTATGCCAACAAGTCGCTGCGTGTGGGGTACTTACAGTGGGTCAGGCTCTGTGCTAGACTACCGTCCTATATGTGCTGTGGTGAGCAGCCTTTATATTAGGGAAGCAGAAGTGAGTGAGGCGGATCTTGGTTATCAACCCAGGCCATTTTCTCCATTCACATTGCCCAATGAAGGAATAAATGAGGAAATGGGGAAAACACAAAGGAAGAGACTTCCCAGCCCCCATCCATCCCCCAACACCGCTGGCACCAGGGCCAGGGTCAGAGCAGCGTCTCCCGATCCGCTCAAGGCTCCACGCAAGCTCCTCTCTCTGCTCCTGATGTCAGGGGTCAATATGACCAGGTCAGCCACGGAAGGAAGCAGAGCCAAAGTGACCCCTGCCCTGAGTGTATTGATCAGAAAGCGTTTTCGGCTCCTCTCTTCCAAAGGCCACACACTCCAGCTGCCTTTGGTAGGAAGTCATTTAACTGTGCTCTGTGGGGGACCAGCTGGACCCGGGGAAGCAGAAGGCTGGAAACCCAAGACGAGTGGGAAAGGAGATGCTGCGTCTGCGCCACCTGCTCAGGCGAGGACAAAGGCAAGACGATAGCTGGGAAGGAAAAGCGCATGATGATGATTTCTTCAGATCATCTGATCTGAGCAGAAGGTGAGAACACTTGGTAGGTAGATGTAGGCCGGCAAGGAGGGAGCGAGAGCAAAGGCTGTCTCCATCTTTAATTAAAGATCTGCAATTGCGCGTCCAACTCTAATTACCAATCCAGCCCCATCACCATGTACTGAAGATGGCAGGAGGAAGGAAGCAGGAAAAAGGAAATTGCTTGATGGGCTACTGGGCAATTTGAAAGCTCGCCATTTCCTGTCATTCCCAGGGCAGCTCTGTCGTGTAGGACTTCCACTTTTAGCACCGTTAGAATAGGCTGGATAATCTTCCCGTTACCCTTCATGGAAGGCTGGAGCGAGGATGCGAAAGCGCCATCCTTTGAGATCCATCTTTTACAAATTTTTACCTCTATTTGCAAGCAGAGAGAGAGAGAGAGAGAGAGAGAGAGAGAGAGAGAGAGAGAGAGAGAGAGAGGCGCACCAGGGCCTCTGTCACTGCAAATGAACTCCAGACACATGTGCTGCTCTGTGCCTCTGGCTTTCCTTTACCGGGGATCCAACCTGAGTGGTTCTTGCTGAGCCATTTCTCCAGCCCACACTTGAGATCTGTCTCTTTATTCGAACTCCTCGTCTCTCTTTCTGAACGGATGCTTCAGCATACATGCCACCCGAGTGGCAGGTTCCAACATGAAACAGTTCGCCAAAGTCACGGACAGAGTGACGAGCTGTCTGGACTTGGAGGCCTTACAAGCATCTCACAACCAAAATGTCCAATAGGTTTCTCGGCCCCATCTCCCTAGGCTCCCTTGGTTCTGCAAGTGATGCCTTCGTTCACTTGTTCAGCCCAGGAGGCATCTCTGGCCATTGTATCCTCATAGTCAATCCGTCACCAATCTGGGGGACTTTTTTGTCCAGTCTCAATGTCTTTTGTATTGCTGTAACAGAGTTCATAAGGCTTGATATTATATAAAGAAAACTGTTCATTTAGCTTGTGATTTTAGTGACTGACAAATATAAGCCATAGTATAATAGTCTGGTGGGAGGGGCTTTTATGTGTCATAATATGGTGGATAAAGCATCAGATGACAAGAAGAGAGAGAGAGAGGGAGAGAGAGGGAGGGAGAGAGCTCATACAGTAAGGGAGAAAGCCATTGACTGGGGCCACGGTTCTTTGTAAATTAAGCCACTGCTGCAAGACCTAACCCACTCCGAGAGAACAGTAATTCTTTTCCACGACTTAACCACCTTTCACTAGGTCTTCCTTGTAAAGACTTAGTATCAACCTTCTAGTACAAACACATTGCAAATCAAACTTCCTGTACATGAATTTTTGAAGCACAAATTCAGCCCAGACCATATTATTTCCCAGCTGCCTTCCGGTGTGCCCGCTTCTCCCCATCTGACCTCTGATCACCATCATTATTGTTGTCTGTGGCCCAGTCCTTGTGGGTGGAATGAATTCTCATGAATACTTAGACAGTGAGGTCAAAGTCAGAGCTCTCATTGTGCAGAGACGAAAAGTGAGAGCTGCAGATTTTCACAATGGTCCATCAAGACTGAAGGACACATACAGAGCCCTGCCCTTCACCATCATGCACCACATCCTGTTTGTTACAGGGGCTGGAGCTGAGGGAAGAAGGGCTGAGGGAAGAAGGGCAGAGCCACCGGGGTTGTCAGGAAGGGTCTTGGGACAGAAGGAATGCTGACAATGGCTAAAGGAAGATGATTGACATTTTCTCCCAAAGCAGTGGCTTACAGGAAGCTTCTGAATGAAAACAGAGCCTCAGCGACTTTGGGGGGTCCCACATGTCAGTCCTGGAGACCCCTGTTTCCTGGCCAGCCTGCTGTGGGCACTCAGCCTTTTATCATCTAGGGAGTGAAGCTGAGGTTAATTATTCCTGCTTGTTGTGTTTATCTGTCATTTCCCTGCAGCTCAAGCATCAGGCTTAGGAGAGAGAAAAGAATCCTGTGGCCCAGAGTGCACGCTGGGTTTGGGCTGCGCTGGGGCTAATTGCCCGAAGTCCTTCCACTTGCCACCCACCTGCCTCTGGGAGGTGCTTCGCTTCCAAGATTCCCTAATCCAGCGAGGCTGTTTTGGAAATACCTGCTCCCACCAGCCTTCCTGAGCGTCTTCTTGTGCAGAACACTTGGAGAACAACTTGACTTTTCCCCTTTAGGGTCATTCAGATTAGTAAAGGTCATTAGAGACCATAAATTCCAGAAGGGCCCTGGGGAAAGAAGCTTTGCTAAAATGTGCATTTGGCTGGGCCTGTCTTCAGGGGGAAGCTATGAGGGCCCAGAGAGAAGCAGGCCTTGCCAGGGCTCCTCAATCGCACAGCAGGGGGGAGCTCTCCTCCTTCCAATGGCCAATGGTCACTTCCCCTTTCCAGGCAGGTAATATTCCCATGAGGTTCCTCCAACTTGTTTTCTGAATTAACTGGTAAGATGCTGCATTCGTTAGCTAATTAATTCAGGCATTATTTAGTTAGAGGCTTACCAGGAGAAGTTGAGTGTGATAGCAGTTTTAGGGGCTTCTTACTTTCCTGGGTTCTTGACATTCTGTGGACACATCACTCAGTTAGTGTTGTAACTGGTAACTTCCTTCTCCATGACCTACTCTGCTGTAAAGAGTGATTCAGACGTTCCCACCACCTGGGACAGTGAGGTGCTCCTAGGTCACACTTGCTGGCTATTGGGCAGAAATTCAGTGACTTCAGCAAGAATATGCTTTCTTCAGCACTGGATGAAGTGTTATCCAGTGATACCATCTTATATACAATGACCATCTTTGCCTCATGTGGAGAGAAATTTGAAATAAGCCAGCACTAAGAACAGGCATGAGGAGAGAGAGCAGGAAGGCTCTTAAGCATCTGAATGTTGCTCTGTCTGCATCTAGGTAGATTCCAGAATCTCTAAGTTTTGTAAGGCAAAAGAATCTCCTAATTTTGTAAACAATAAATGTGGATTAAATGGACGTTATTATTCCATTTTGACAATTCTACATTAAACGCTTTACCCAGAATCACCTGGCTAAGAAGACAGCGGGATTGGGGTGTGAGCCCTGTCTCCAAGTCCTGGCCCTCTGCATAGCTGGGGGATCTAACGATGTTGCTGTCAGACATCCTCAGAGACCCACCCAAGATAATTAAAAAGATCAAGTTGACAACAAAACTTAACCACCACACAGAGTTTCATGTGAAATGGAAGAATGATCATTCTTCACAAACGTGTGAGAATGCTTGTGAGATTAGTGTGAAAAGCTAGACGGCCTCCTGGCTGTTCTTGTGGCCACTCTTGGCCTTGGCATCGTGGTTACCATCCATTGTGAGGGAAGATGGCCCCTCCATGAATGCTTCTTGTTAGGGTGACCTGGGGAGATTTGTCACACAGATGCTATTACTTTGTGGGGGCTGCTTCAGAGGAAAACCACAACCCTAGTGGCTAAAACAAGAGCAACACCTTGTTTAGCATCTTGAAGTTCCAGAGGCCAGAAGTCCAAGGTCAAGGCTGGTTTAAAGCTGGCTGACTGATGTTTGTGTCTACATGGCCTTTCTGTACAGCCATGCCCAAGCGTGCTCTTTACATCAGGGCTCCTGGGTGAAGGGCTTTGCTGGAAACTTACACTGAATTAACAACCTCTTCAAAGGTCCTATCTCTACACACAGTCAGGTTTGGGGGGCTGGAAGTTTGGAGCACAAAATTCCCCATGCCTGAAAATGTCTTTTGAAGGCTCCAAACCATTGTGTTGCAGAGATTTCAAGAATGAACTTGATGTGTTGCATACATTTGCAGCCAACACAAAGCAGGATCCAGCATTCAGTTTCAGGTCCTGTCTTGTAGAGGTTAATGAGCCAGGTGACAGGAAGGCTTGAACAGGCTGCCTTCTCGCCCCTCCCCCACCCCAGATACAGCAGGGAAGACTTAGTGGTTTGGGCTCATTGAACAAAGTAGCTCTAGCTGGGCAGTGGCTGACTGGCCTTCCTCCTGCAGCCTTGATGGGTGAAGGAACACCACTCCCCTCCCCTCTCCCTCCCCTTCCCCCCAGCATAGGAGCCAGCTCTTGGCAGGAGCCCACCCTTAGGGGACTCCCCTCCTCAGAGCTCCAGTTTCCTCATCAATACAAGAAGAAAATGAGAAAAGACTTTTTGCATCACACAGCTCAGAAAGTTGTCGTGGGAAACAAAGAAGAGCCTGAATCTCTCATTGTAGAAATTCCATTGATGAAAACCATGATCACAGGCCTGGATGAAGACATTAAAATTGAATTAAAACCAACTATGGGGCTTTGGAGATAGCTGAATCAGTACAGTGCTTTGTCGCAAGCATGAGGACCAGTGTCAGTCCCTGGAACCCAGGTTTTAAAAAAGCTGGTCTTGGTGACATGTGCTTAAAATGCCAGATAGGGATGCAGAGACCGAGGGTGTGTGCGGGTCACAAGCCAGCTAGTCTAGCCTAATTAGCAAGTAAGTTTAGGTCAGCAAATCTCAAAAAGAATGAGAACAGGGCTTGGAAAACATCCCTGAGGTTGTCCCCTGATCTACATTGTCATGGTTTGATACAAGTGTCCCCCACAAACAATTGAATGTGTTCTGATAGATCGATCCTCAGCTGATGGCAGTTTGGGTTTTACAACCTCGATGAAGCTGTGTTGTTGGGGGCAGGCTTATGGGGTTATAAACCAGCTTCCCCTTGCCAGAGTTTGGCACACCTTCCTGCCGCTGTTTGCAGTGCTGTGGCAGAGGTGTCCAGCCCTCTGCTCATGCCATCGTTTTCCCTGCCAGGATGGAGTCTCCCCTCGAGTCCCTAAGCCAAATAATCCCATTCCTCCACAAGCCGCTTTTGTTTGGGTTCTTTCTGTGCAGCAACTAGAAAGCTGACCGCAACATACATACACAATGCACATATGTGTATCAGCACTTTGCCATGTGTGTTAGTGCACACACACATACAGATATGCACACACACATACAGACATGCACACACACATACAGACATGCGTGCACACCTACACACATACAGACATGCACACACACATACAGGCATGCACACACACACATACAGACATGCGCGCACACCCATACACATACAGACATGCACGCACACACACATACAGACATGCACATACACATACAGACATACGTGCGTGCACACACACATACAGACATACACACACGTAGACATGCACGCATGCACACACACATACAGACATGTGCACACACACAGAGACATGTGCATGCACACAGATACACACACATGCATGTGCACACACTGACATAAGACATGCGCAAACACACACGTACACACATACAGACATGCGCGTGCACACACACACTCACATACAGACATGCAGAAGCACACACACATACAGACATGTGCGTGCGCACACACACACACATGCACACGTGGGCACACATGCATAAATAACCCACAAATAAAACCAATAAGATTTAAAAAATGACAATTCAGTTCCTCATTGCTACTATTCTAAGTGTTCACACCTGGGAGTTAGTGACATCTCGTCATAGCAGGAGGCTCTATTGGAAGGCGCTGGTCTACTTGCTGTACATTCTTCCTCAGGAAAGAAACTATTATCACACCGACAGAATACTCCATACTTGAGTCGGTGTGGAGTTCCTTCTTCATGTCACATCGAGGATCATGGGGAATTAATTCCAGACTCGCCTGATCTCTACAGTCTGGGCTGTTTCAACAAAGTGACTTGCATCCTCCTTTTGGCTTAAGGATGGCCATCTGTGACTGGAGGCAACACTGGAGTCTAATGTCCAGGCAGAGGACACCTTCTGACCCTTCCCCGGGAGGCTCCACAGAGCGTTGTCCTATTGGGCAGGGGCTGCGCTGAGATCCATGCAGAGCATCGTGCTGTTGGGCAGGGGTTGCGCTGAGATCTTCGAAAAGGAATTAAAGTTCCTTCTTTCTTGCACACGCTCACAAGTTCACACGTACATATTCACACTTTCATAAACCTCTGGGTTAGAATTCTTCTGTTGCTGACTGCTGCTCACCTCAGGGAAGCCACACACACCTTCTCTTCCACTCCCGTAACACAACAGAGACGGAACTGCCAGAGATCAGCTCCTCTACAGACCCAGCAGGAAGGACGGTTTCTGCTGCTCTTACCCCACCATCTCCATGACCTGCCTTCCGTCACACGCTACGGCCTTGGGCTTGCCTCCCAGCCCAAGAACAACCAGCAGATGAAAGCAGCTGCTGGGATCCAGCAAGGTGCTCTCCTGAGAGCCTGAGCTCAAGGTTCACAAGCAGACCTGGGCCCCAGCCCATGGCAGCTGCCTCTGGAAGCTTGCCCACTCCACCTCCCAGCACGGCAAGGTGCCCAGCATTACAGTTAAGATATAGTTATTTTTGTCTGGTTCCCACCTTTATGATGACTCAAATTTTTGGTATTATGATATGAAAGAGACACGGTAGAAACTGCTTCAGTGTTTGAACAGGGACTCCTGGGCTCCTGACGTCTGTCTGGCACAATCCCCTTCTTGTTGTTGAGTGTGGTAGTGAACCTCAGCCACACAGCAATGATGAGAAATAACTGGCTCTAGATGGACAGCATATCAGTAGAGTTAATGCACGTTTGACTTAGGATATTTTCCCGTATAGTTTTCTCAGCCTTCTCAACCAAAGGGGAAAGAGGAGAGTCTGTCCAGGAACTTAAGCTAGTGCTACCCAGGGTGTTTCAGCCCCCAGAAGGGGGGCTTGCTTCCATCAGGAGCAACTAGAGAGGGGTCTGGGGGCATCTTGCTGAGTGTAGGTGGCAGGGTTAACTTAGTGGGGTTCACAGGGAGCTGCAAGGGTACCTCCAAGCTTATGCCGCCTGCCTGGGTCAGGAGACAGTGAGGCGGAGCAGGCAGGCGGTAGGACTGCAGCAGAAAGGAGGCTTCCCTGGAGGAGAGACTGCCATTCGGCAGGGTCCTCCTGCACCTGGGAGACAGACAGAACACCTAGCAAGTCCCTGCAGGGGTCCTGTGATGGGCTGGAAAGTAACTGTTCCATTAGCTGCTGGAGGTGCCGCTTGAAGACAGCTTGAAGCTCATGTTGTCTTCATTTGAATGAATGAATGAAAACAAGCTTATCCCCCAGAATACATTCTCAGGAACGCAACTAATGTCACTGTCATATAAGAAACAATCTTTTGCGACAATTTTGGAAAAAAGAAAAGCCCAAAGAACAAACAAAACGAAAAAGAAACAAAGAAAAAAAACAAGCAGCCCTGGCCTACCAAATTCAGCTGCCACTGCTCTCTGCATATGATCCTCCCTGCCCTGTTCCCTGCCGGAGACACTCCATACTCTGTGTGTGAGCTCCTGCATGTGTGAGCTTGAGCATGTGGAGGCCAGAGTTTGACATCGGGAATCTTCCTTAGTCCCCTGTCCACCTTGTTCTTTGAAGAAGTGTCTCTTACTGAACCTGCAGCTCACTGATTTGGCTAGATTCGCTCCCAGAAGCTTCTTGGGATCCCCCCATTTCCACCTGCAGGTGCTGGGATTACAAGCAGGTTTTATTTGGAGCTCGGGCCCTCACGTTTTTGCAGCAAGCACCCACCACTGAGCAATCTCAAGGCCCCAGGACACCATTGTTAACGTTCATTTTAGCTGAGAGCAGGTGGGATGATGGTGCTCCGATGGCTGCCCTCTGGGCTGATGCTCTGGGAGTGGTCTTCTCAACGTAAATCTTCCGGGTAGTAATGATTATGGAATCCTTGTCTCTTGGCTTGGGTGACCATATACTGATTCCTTCACACAGAGAAGAATGTATTTTCCTGAAAGATGTAAATGCCCTTCAAAGTTCCTCTCCCTTGTGATGGCCACAGATGGAGGAACTCGGGTCACTGCAGCCATAGAGTCTTATCATCAGGTTCCTCTTGTTTCCAGTCAGTTATACTGGCACGATCTCCAAAGCATGTCTTGGTTTGCGTGTGGTGAATACGAGTGTGTGTGTGTGTGTGCGCGCGCGCCAGGGTCTGTTGCTTCCACAAACAAGTGCTTATACAAGCAAGTGCCTTTAACCACTGGCCATCTCTCCAGCCTCCTTCACTTTCTTATGTACCCAAAGCAGCGCTCCAGATCAGCTCCTGACATCGCAAAGTAATGGAACCTCTCAGTGTCCCTGGGCATCACCCACACCAGACATCTTTGCAGGGATGCTTCCCAGGTTTTGTGCTGGGAGCTTCTCTACGCACAGCGGCGGAGCTGGGTTCAGAAGAAGGGGCTGGAGAAGGTCATGCATTCTGCACGGAAACAAATTTGGGTGAAACAGGAGCATGAGGGTGTGATGCAAGGGAGGAGGAGGAGCCGCCAGCAGGGAGTGAGGAGGTAGCCTGACACTGGGTAGAGCAGTGAGCAGAATGTGGTCACAAGGAGCGAACATGTCTGTTCCGTGATGGCCGTTTAGCTGTAGAATGCGATGCTTCTCTAGTCAGAAGCTCTGCTTCCCACACCAGGCGTCTGGTGGTCATTTGCTGTGGCGGCGGTGGGAACCAAAGAGCGGTTCTGAGTTTGGGGCGGGGATTGATCACACTTATTCATGTGCCCTCAAAAAACTCCATTTTACGTTTTCTGGATGTTCGGCCTTCTCCTACAGCCAAGCCTTCATTCAGTGACGCTTCACAATTCAGTGAGATGGGTTTTTTGTTTGTTTGTTTGTTTTTGTTTTTCGAGGTAGGGTCTTGCTCTAGCCCAGGCTAGCCTGGAATTCACTCTGTCGTATTAGGGTGGCCTTGAACTCACAGTGATCGTCCAACCTCTGCCTCTAGAGTACTTGGATTAAAGGTGTGTGCCAACTTGCTGGGTTTCGATACTTTTTTTGTTTTATCATTTCCATTTTACAGATGAGGAAAGTGAGGCACCATATCTGTGAGAGGCAGAGGAGGCAAGCCCGGGGGTGACTGTAGGCATTTCCTCTTTGCAGCCTGAAGATGCGGAGACTCAGGAAGGAGATGAAGGGAAAGTAGGCGGTGTTCTCACTTTGGGAGTGAAATTTAAAGAAGCACTAAAAATATCAGTAGTCAAGATGAATATGGTTCCAAAGCCATATCTTAAAATATTAAAATTAATGCAAAAATCCATAATAAGAAATCCAAAATTTTAGACAAAACAGGGTCAGCATGACTCACTTTCTTTTTCCTGCTGCTTCAATATGGCTTTGCAAATTATTGAGGAAAGCAGTCTCCTCCTCTTCTTCCTCCTGTCCTCTCCTCCTCCTCCCCCTCCCCCTTGAGGTCCTTCCTAGTTTGGTACCGGGTACCGGGGATTCCGAAATGCAGGGCCTGGCACCTCCTAACTAAGTATGCGCTTGACTGCTGAGCCCACGCCCAGCCCCGTTGCCTCTTTTACTTCTTGTCCTGAATCAGGCCTGGCTATGAGGAGGGACTTGCGTGGAGGAGCCATAGAGCTCTAGGCAGAGCCTTGACTCCTGGAAAACACAAACAGTAGTTCATGGCCTCTCCGCCAGACCTCAAGGCAGATGATCCCTGCTAATACCCAGGTCACCATATGCCTTCTCTCCCGTTTACACATGCTAGTGCTCCTCTTGGGAGGCCTCAGTGGGATCTCTTCCAGTTGGTCGAGGGGCCAGAGAGGAAAGTGGACGATTGTTAGAAAACACTCCTCTCTGGGCTGCTTCCTCGACATGCCGAGCATCTGTCTCTGTCCTCTGTCACCCCATCTGTTGCTGTTAGCAGCTAGAGGTGTGGGTTTATGACACGTGGGTAGGTGATCGACAGAGTGAGGCATCTCGTGTCACTGTCCCCAGACTCTACTCACTGCCCAGCTTATAACAGAGCTCACTTAATGTCTGAAAAGTGCACAAATGTGTTTCCAGAGAACGTTTAGAACTTTTGTTCTCAAAGTATTAATTTCCCTCCTTTCTCAGGAAAAGAACTTTATGTATATATTTTATGAGTAAGTAGAAATAATGCAAGTGCTTAACTCAGAGAGGTGAAGTTTATATACTTAATGGCCTAATCTTTCACTTTGGAGATGATAACCCCTTTAATCCTCAGCCAACCCTCAGGACGATCCTCTAACTTTGAAGATGTGTTAGTCTTGTTTATATAGATGCATGCTTTGAAAATTTCAAGTTGGCATTGCAGTTCCGTTCATTTGATGCTTCTTTTAAATAAAACATGACCCACAGTATATTAGATTCCGAGCCTTGCAAAGTTAAGGATTATTTTTAAGTCCAGAGAGGTTTGGTGTTTGAAAGCACAGCCGGGGCCATTTATGTGTCAGCTTAGGACACAGGCTTAAAGCCTGAGTGCAATGTGAATGACCCGATGGGGGGCTTCCAGAATATGCTACCAGCTTTGGAGCAGATATGCCCAAGCAAATCCATGTTGTGAAGAAGCTCCTCAAGGCCCGAAAAACTGGCCTGAGGAGGAAGCCAGAAGTGGAGAAGACCGAAGCGGGCAGCGGGGCCGTGGGGCCATTGGCTTCTCGGCACAGAGCATGGCTGCTGTGGAGATAGTTCGAGGCTGTGCTCTGTGAGAAATGCCACTGCCACTGCCACCTGCTCTTTCCTTCGATTGTCCATAAAGTTTGAACCTGCTCACAGACAGATGGACCTTGGCTGCTGGGACACAAGCACCAGCATTCAGATCGTTATCGCTGTTACTCCTTATGCTCTGGGATTGACTTTAAACAGAGAGCGATGGAGTCAACATCAGCGTTATGAAAAACAAACAAAACCCCACAACCTGCTGGGCTTGTGTTAAGACTACAGCGAGGAAGTGAGCCAGGAAGACACCTCTCCTTAGGTAGACAATGCTCTGTGGGCCTGGTATACAGCTCCATGCCTGGGTGACATTCCTTGTGTGCTCTTCACACTCAGGGCCACGGGCTATGTTCCTCCATCCAGGCAGGGTGTGACACACAGGAGACATAACCTCCCCTAGGCTGGCCCCGGAGTTACCACTCAGAGGCTTACAGGGAGACCCTCACCATCTTCTGTCCATGTCTCCTGTGTGATTGATTTTTATGAGATGCCTGAGCTGGTGTTTCAGGGCTGAGAAGCCGCTAGCCACCTGGCCCCTCCAGACCGGAAGGCTATTTTCCTGCTAGTGTCCTGACTGGGGCTTCCTCACAAGAGGGAGGCATCACTCCACAGAAGGGAACCAAATAGTGCTTCATCTGTTCATTTGGCCCACCCCCATGAGACTGTGTTCTCCATGAGAGACACGGCAGGACGAGGAAAACAGACTTGCCAGCTCCACAAAGCCCAGAAACATTCCTGCTCTGATTCTTATAACGCAGGCTCAGCTTAGCTTCTGACCCCATCGCAGGTCCCCACGTTCTGAATCAGTGCTCAGTGCGTCCACCTATCAGGCAGACTCATTACTTCTGCTGTGACCTCTCTCTGGACACCCGGATGCAGGCAGACTCAGCATCTGCATTGGTTGGAACCTGGGAAAAATGGCATCATGTCTTTTCATTCGTGTTTATTCTGTTTTTACAGGACAGGCTCCCAATCCTTTTACTCTCGGCTAACCATCTGGGGTCACAAAATATCACACACACACACACACACACACACACACACACACACACACACACATATATATCACGAGATACTAGATCTTCTGGTGCCTTCGACCTGATTGCAATCATGCATTATCTCCAGCGTCATCAATGAACCACAGTTTTGTGAGACATAAATTTTCACTTTTGCACCACAGAGAAGAAAAATGGTCAATTTATCTGAATCTCAAAGACTGTACATGCTGCGGATATTTTGTCATTTGACTCAAAGAAAAAATTCCTAACAATTAAGAGGCATGATGTCAGTTATTTCCCATAGGCTTTATAAACATATGACTCATCTAGCAGATGATGGAGGTAGACTGGAACTGTGAGCCAGTTGGCATGATCTGAAATCACGATGGCCCAGATCCAATGTCCTGCCATCTCAAGCGTCAGCATAAGGAAAGATGGTGGCGAGCGTTGGTAGAAGTCATTACGCCCCTGCTTAGATAGGGGAGTTCTGTGCCTAAAGGCAGAAGCTCTTTCCGAGTAGTCCAGAGAGGACGAGGACTCCAGCTAGACCTGCCTGCCAGCGTCAGAAAGAGCACCGAGGCTCAGCACTAACACAGAACCTCACAGTAGCTTAGACGCCTCATGGTTCAACATCACGCTTCCCTGAGTGTGAATCACTTACTGTGTCATATTGAGGATCCTCCACTAAGGCCCCACTTTCTTCCTTCAAGCCAGAAATGCCTGCCTTTCCTATCTTTATGTTGGGGGCAACCCTTGCATCTGTTATCTCTGAAGACTGGGTTTATTGAGGCAATTATTTAAATAGGAACAGCACAAAGCTTGGCATACAGTACAGCTTAATTCTTATTCACAGGAGGAGTATTTATAAAGTTTCCGTGACTCATTCCAAGCAAAGCACATCCACACTTGGGTTGTGCTACTTTGCTTTTATGAAAATAAGAACGACATCACTGAAACACGAAACAAAATCTTTTCTACTTAAGTTTTATTGAAATACAAATTTTAAAGTTGCATTTCAATTTATTTAGTCCGTTTCTTGCAGCATAATAAAGAGATATGTTGACTGAAACATTGGCAGAAAGATTTTCATTGCCTATTTTTCAATTAATAGTTGGGAAAATTAAGAATCTGACAAAGTAGGAACAAAATCTCAATGAAGGGGAGAGCCTGGGAGAGGAGGCAGAGAGTCAAGTGTTCTCCTTGGTGGTTTTGCTGTCATGGGGGAGCTGGCCTTTCATTTCCAGGGCACTGCAAACATGGGGGCTCGAAGAAGCTCTGCTGTGGGGAAGCCTCGAGTGTGTTTGGGAAGTAGAGCGAACATGCTCTGTCAAAGTGCACAGATATAAGCTGCGCTGGATATAGCATTTTCAGTGCTCAAAGAGTGTCATTCAAACAAAACTCAGGACAAATGGCAGTGCGTGTCTCACAGGAAGCAGGGCAGGCGGGGAACCCAGCCCTCCAGCCCGGCAACCAATCACCTCTTAACGCAGGCCTCTGTTCTACTGATGTCCTACAGCTTCTTTCCCTCTTCAATAGAGAGATATGGGAATCCAACCCCACCATCCATCAGAAATCGTCAAGAAATTATCTCCCCTAATTACTTCAAATCAGTTTTGAAGGAACAAAGTCCAATTATCAGTCAATTTAATGCTCTTATTTCCATTAAATCCCAATAGAACTTTCCAAGCTCCTGTCATCACTTCAGAAAATCTAGCCTAACTCTTTCTCCAATTGCTGCTTGGTCACACCCCATCATACTCAAGGCGCGTGTCCCTTTCTTGTGAGGATGACCTTCCCACCATCCTAGCGCGAGCAGTCTCCTCTCCCCTCCACGCACCGTGAAGCTGTTTCTGCCAGCTGTGACATGACCACGAGCCATCATCGCAAAGTGCTGACTTCATGGTAACAAAGTAATCAGGGAATTCCAGTGACAGCCAGGCCTGTGTCGTGTGAATATTCCCTCATAGAAGGAGGGTAGACCGCCACCAGACGCTCTCCTGAGATCCCAGTCACCACTACCTCAACCCCTCCAGATGTCAACGCGTCGTGGGTGCTCATACATCCTCGGGGGAAGCTGAGTGCAGCGTGGGACAGCAGAGGAGCAGGTTTGTGTGAATTTAGGGCAATGCAGTTGTCTTTGAACCACCTGGCGGCATGGCTTAATGCCAAATACTCCCTAGAGGCTCCCACATTTGAACCCTGGGTCCCCAGATGCTGGTCCTGTTTGGGAAGGTTGTGGACCCCTAGGAGGCAGAGCCTTATTGGAGGGAGTGGGTCACTGGGGTGCCTTGAGGCTTCATAACCTGACCCCATTCTGCTCATCCCTGGCTTCCTGACTGCAGGTGTCACGTGACCAGCCAGCTCCCTCGTCTCCTGCCACGTCTTCCCACCACCATGGGCTGCGTCCCTTTCATGCACCTTCCTTCCTCAAGCTGTCACACTGTCAGAGATCTGGTCACAGTGATGAATGAAAGAAATACTTACGCTCCTTAAGTAACCCAAATAAGCTCATTGGTTCATCAAGTTAGAATGGGATGGAACCCTTCTGTTGCTGGGTAGCTAGGGGGATAAGGGTGGGCTTGAAGGTCATTGTGGATGGACCCCTTTCTCCGAATCAACAACCATTAAAACCAGTAACTGAAAGCCAAAGACTGACTACTGATCAGAAGCACAGAACGAGCGGAATCTCTGGCCCTGGGAGGGAACTTGCTGTTCTGAGCTGCTTGGAAGGTCGTGAGGTTACTATCTACTTGGAACTTTCTCATAAAGAACAGAGGCATTATCACGGTTTCCTCCCCTAACCACACTCAGAGATCTCTCTCACATTAGTGGTACAGGGCTACTTTGGTAGCTAGCTTCTAAAGACAGAAAGTGGAGCTGCATGGATGTGTAAGAGAAATCACCAAACTTGACACAATAGAATTGGTAAAAACTTCCATAAGTTACAGAAGGTGGAGAAATCGATTTGCCTCTCAATGGAACTCATCCAGGTAGCGTCATACAAGAACAGATGGGAGAGAATATTGTGACCCTTGAACGTAGGCCACACCTATGGAATGCACACTCTTTTGGCCTGTGCTTAATATATTGTATGCATTGAGTAACAAGGCTTTGGAATTTTTTGAGATAGTTATTATGATTACTTTCATTTTATAGTGAAAAACGAGACCCTCAGGAACTTAAATAAATAACTAGTGGCAGAGCTAATATTCCCATAAGACTGCCCCAGAGCTGGAACTCTTAATAACAGAGGCATTTAGCTGCTCTCCCATGGGAAGTAGGTAAATGTTTGCTTTCTCTCATCTCTTTTCATGGATTAACTCAGCCGCATTCGTTCTAAGCTCACAAACTCCCAGAAAAATTTTCTTGTAAAAACCAGGGGAGAAGATTGGAAGGCAGACTTAACTCTCAAGCTCAGTGACTTAGCTCTCAGCCCGGGATCACGTCTCCATTGCTGCGGTGTGCAGCCTGGTCTCTCTTCGCCTGGAAATTCTAGGTAGTTAGACTACCTGAACATCCGATTTTCACTGCCCACTGGGTACATTTTCAAGGATTTCACTGACCCTGGCCTCACATCGTATCCTTCCCAAACTTTTACCGTTTTGGTTTGACTTGGACATGATGTCAACTTTCCTACATCTTACCTGGAAAGGAAAGGTGTGGACACGTGACGTATGATCAAGCACTCCAAACACTGGCCTGACCCAGCTGCTTCCCAAGTAAGAAAACAGGGCATCTTAATATTTTGACCTGTGTTATATTAGTAGAACTTGTCAAATTTGCTCATGAGTTGTGTTATTTTACATTAATGCAAGCATATTAATATGGGATGTCTAAACAATGGAAGATTGCATCCTTAAAGTGACTTCAATCACACTGGAAAGTGAAAAACAAGATAAAATACATAGTTTTTCAAGAAAATCAGAGAGGAAATACCCAACAATACTGGCCATTTTTAGGCTCAGTTAGTGCCATTTTTTTATCGATCATATCTTTGTGTTTTAAAATATTTTAGGATGCATATATATGTGTATATAAATATATATATGGTTGTGATTGTCAACTTAACTGTAGTAAGAAATTCCTGGACGACAGCAAAGCCCAAAGCTGGGGGAGGAGCATCCTGAATGAGGATGGCATTATCCCGAAGGCTGGGCAGGAGAAGGCACACAGCACAGTTGTTCTTCCATGCTGCCTCGGGCACACGCTCTCTTGATGTCATGGTACCTTGCCTGGCCTCCATCTGGCATTGGGCTGAGACATCTGAGAGCAGCCACGGAAATAAACCCTTCTTCCAAAAGAAGTTTCAGGTGTTTTGTCAGCAAGGAAAAGTTCAAGTAACACAAGAAGCTCAAATATTACACTATGTCACTGCCTTCTTTGTTCTTTGTGACATTTCAAAAGTTGTACCCAGGACAGATGCAATCTTCTGGACAGTCAAGCAGAGTCCATGTTTCTTCGGCTGGAAGTTTCTCGAGTGGTGGTAAACTGTTAGGCCAGCCAATTCCTTCATCAGCTAGCAATGCTGCCATTAGGGGAAATGGAAGGATGCCTTAGAATCTTCCATTTTCCTCTCGTGGACCATCTTCAGTGTCTCAGACCCATTTACACCTGCTGCTTCTGCAGAGGTATCTCTGGCCAGTCTGCAACCTCTGGAAAACTCGCCACGGAGCTCAGCTGTGTTCTTGCACAGCTTGTAGTTTTTAATTACCAACCAACCATGGTCACATCCTGGAAACACAGTGTCCACAGCATCAGAACCCGGGCCCAGTGTGCCCCGAGAGTTTGCTCCTAATTACTTCTCGGGAACTAGGAGGGCAGTCATAGTGACTGCTCAGCTGGGGGTAGGACTCGGATCTCAGGTTGCCAAAATCTCCATCTTATTTCTCCTGGAGTCAGTGGGATTTGCACTTATTAATTCCTGCGAATCAAATGTGGCTGCTCTCTGAGGTTGAACCCAGGGGTTGTTCACACATGGCAAGAAGGAAAATAATGACCTGGAGTTTACATGTGGTTTTATTTGATCATTTCTCCATACTCAGAGGAATCGCTGCAGACCAATGTCTGGATGTCAGACACTGAGTTGAAATTTTGAGAGGAGTTTCTGACCATCTCCAGTGGAGGATTGATTGAATTTTGTCATTCAAGGTTTTCAGGAGAAAGTTTTCTTCTACCAAGCGAAGTAGTCCTTTGGGTCGGTGATAGGCCTCTTGACGGGAACTTCTTAGTTACGGCAAATGATCATCGCAAAGCAATCGCATGCGGCTCATAATCATGGATTTTGGAGTCAGACATATGTGGCTTTAGCTTCTGACTGAAGTTGTGGAAGTTGCTAGAGTCAGGAGCGCCTGACTCCGATCCTGATGGCAGAGGATGGCCAGTGGTTTCTTCATGCGATTCACCCTTGTGTTCTCATCACCAGTACTGAATTCAAGTGAGAAAAGTACTGTAGGGGAGTCTCATTATTTTGTTTAACAGAGGCCAATGGCTAGTTATATTAACACAAGGCTAGCTCTGTTCTTTCTGTTTTCTACCTCACCATCCTAAGCATATTTGAGAAGTGTTTCAACTGTGTCTCATAGAGATATTGGAATGGGGTGATAACCATAACTGTTAGATTCTTCTCTCTCTAGAATCTCCATTTTATTTTTGTTTTATTATTAAATTCCCACTACCAGAGAACGACAGAGAGGCTACACCCATTAGAATCTTGCCCAATTAACAATGTGTGTCTCATGTAACCTACACTGATCTCACTCTCCCAGGGAGATTTTATTTGCATTTTTCAGAAGGCAGCGAGAGCCATGGACAACCCAATTCCACCAACAGGACATGGGATGATGACTGTCATCCTGTCAGATGAACCACCCCTAGCCTATCATCTAGGGCCCAAATGAAACCTATGAGAAAGTGGTGAGAGAAACAAGAGACCTATCACCACAGCATGTCAGATAACCCAATGGAGAGAGACACCAATAGTACTCAACACAACCCAAAGCAGAAGTCCAGAGACACTTAAGATCTCAACAATAAAGCAGACTTAAAACTCACCCACCATGACTCAGGGAACTAAGCAGAAGAGGGTGTGGAGAGAATATAAGAGCCATGGTGGGGGAGAATATCCAGAGACGTTGCCCCCCTCAGTAACAACACACAAAGGAGAAAAATCTGGCAAC
>PVHP010007932.1:0-55093 GCA_004024765.1 Zapus hudsonius
TTTCACTTCCTTCTGCACACCTGAGTTCCTTGGTGAGGTTTCTGTGTTCTCTTTTGTTTGCATTGTTATGGTTTACTGGTTTAAAATGTATTTTCCTCTGATGCGTTTGTTAGGAGACAACTGAAAGAAAGAGACAATGATGATATAAGTGCCTGATAATGCAAACTGGCAAAAGGTCCTTTTGAATAAAGAAATCAACTCACCCTCCTAGATACACATACACACACACACCCACACACACACACCCACACACACACACACACCACGTATGAACACTCCAACCTCAGAGTGTTCCTCAGTGTTTGATCTCAGGTCTTCTCATTTGTTTTGGTCTCGTTTCTAAGCTTGGAGAATGCCATGCATTAGACAAGTTTATTTCAGTAATGACCTTGGGATGTCTGGCATCCATGATTTCTGGAAAGCAAATGTACCATAGGAGAATGCTGATTTTAGACTCACATACTTCAGTCACATTCTAACTACAAGTCACTTAATCTTTCTCTGCTTCAGTAGGTTAATGATCATCCCATTTCCCAAGCAGTGGGTCCTGGTTACAAAGGCGAAGCACTTAGCATCAGAACTACAAGAACTCAATTCACCAAGTTGCTTGTGTAAACTTCTGGGGTTCTGTCACCCTTTCCTTCCCACATCACTACATGAAGGATGGCAATCCTCTCCTGGCCACTAGGTGGAGAAAGCAAGCCTTCTATAATAATTGAATTAAATCCAAGGCCAAATTACATTGACCTAAATGCTACAGACAGGTAAGGAAGAGGAAAAATGATTTTCCCATCTTCAGAACTTTAGACGGTGTGAGCAGGTAATGAGCAGTCGTGGTCAGGGAATTCTTCAACAGTTCACAATAAAAGTGTGAGTTTTAAGCTTGGTCATGCCTGGAGGCCCTTGATCTCACTGAGGAATGGATGGTCCTAGGGAAATTATACAGTTCAAAAACTCTCCTTTCCAGCACCTTTTATCCCCACACCCCAGTGTCTTCGCACTTGAATTTCAAACAGACAGTTATCCAAAATTCTTTTTTCTTTCTCAGGTACCATAGAGCTCCTGATTCCTAGAAATGTTTGCATTTTAAGATGAAATCTTTTGATGAGTTGTCTTTCAAAGATCTACAATGAAAAAAATAAAGCAAAAAAAATAAGAATTCATTTGATTCTCGGCAGAGCTGTTGTGAGAATGGCTCAGTTAATACATATACAATCGTTCTGTGAACCTAAACTCTTCTAAGGAAAAGTTCCATATGTAAGTAAGACCTTGACAATGTTCAGGGAATTTACCTTGAGAGCAAAGAGAGACCATTATAGCGTCTGTGGCTAGCATCTCTTAAAACCTCACATGCTGGTGGAGCCTAGGTTGTTGGGGTGGTTTGAATAGAAAATGTCCCCCAGAACCTCATGTGTTTGAACACTTAATTCTCACCAGGAGGCGGTGTGTAGGAAGGTTGAGCCTTAATTGGAGTGTGTCATTCATTGTGGGCAGGTCTTGAGGTTTGACAGTCTAGTCTCACTTCCTGTTTTCTCTCTACTTCCTCCCTGCATGGATGACATTGTGATAAGAGTTTAATGTCCTTGCCCAGCTTTCCCTTCCACTATGGATTTCCTTTCGAAACCATAAGTCAAAAATAAACCTTTTAGCAAGGCATGGTGGCACACACCTTTAATCCCAGCATTTGGGAGGCAGAGAGAGGTATGAGAATTGCCGTGAGTTCAAGGCCACCCTGAGACTACATAGTGAATTCCAGGTCAGCCTGGACTAGAACGAGACCCTACCTCGAAAAACCAAAAATAAATAAATAAATAAATAAATAAATAAATAAATAAATAAATAAATAAATAAATAAATAAACCTTTTTACTTCAATCAGTTGCTTCTGGTCTGGCATTTTGTTCTAGCAACAAGAAGTAACTGCTACATGCTACAGAGGCAAAACATGTTAATCTTATGTCACATTTGCCAAAGTTGGTTTCTGCATTAAAAAAAGAAAAATGGTCCTGGAGAGATGGCTTAGCACTGAAAGGCGCTTGTTTGAAAGCCTGCTGGCTCTGATTCAATTCCCCAGTACCCACAAAATGCTAGGTGCACAAAGTGGCTCATGCCTCTAGTGTTTGCTTGCAGCAGCTAGAGGCATGGGGCACCCATATTCACTATGTCTGCCCCCCCTCAAATAAATAAATAAATAAATATATTTTTAAAATGTTATCAAGTGATTTCACATTCTAGGGGGTCTGTGTGTGTGTGTCCGTGTGTGTGTGCAATCTAAATGTGTTTTGTATGTATGTAACTTTTGTATTGGTATCAGTACATGTGTGTAGTTGCATATGCATAGATGTGTATACACATCATGGATCCTTCTGTCTCCATCTTACACGCTCTGGAAATATAGGTATGTTCCACCAAGCACTGCATTTTATGTGAGTTCTAAAGATAAAATCCTTATGTTTGCATGAGCCATCTCCCCAGTACTAAGGTGTTGGGGCAGATACTTCAGTGGCACAAAGGCCTAGATCTGTAACCAGAACAGCAGAGCTCTAGGTTCCTGTCACCAAAAAGGCCAAGGAACAGGGAGTTGTGTCTTTAAGTTATGGCTTTTCAGAGCACCAATGATGCAAGAAGACACTAAGTCTATCATCCCTAAAACAACTGCCTTCCTTCTCATCTCCAGCTACTAGATTTTAAAGAGTGGGAGCCAGAGCAAGGGGACAAATTCAGCCTATCATTCCCAACTTCAGTCATGTCTTTCTCATCAGGTGGACAGACACATGAGACTTATAATGTCTGTGTCTCTCTCGGTATCACCCCTGCACTCTATCCTCTGAAATTCCAGTCTCAGGCACATCTTGGAACAGTAAGTATAGTGAATATCTGTTGATATCAAGGTAGCATACCTGTACTCCTGCAGGGGCATCTGTGCTCCAGTGTTAACTCAGAATAGCAAAACATTCGCAGTGAGTATGTGCCAAATTAATAACATATACATGTGGATTCCTTTCTACAATATGAATCGAAAGAGTGACTCTACCCATACCTTACCACAGATCAGGTCTAGGTGGTGAGAGGAACTGGGTCTGTACTTTCAGAGCTTTACATACATTTCAAAAAGAAAAGAAAAGAAAAGAAACGAAACGAAAAGAAAAGAAAATGCAGGCTATCAGTAGCATATACCAATACTTTATCCCCCTTCCCAGATGCAGAGTGTTAAGAGACTATGGGTAAATCCATAGGGGTTCCTTATCTGGGCACCATGTTTCCTGGCCTCGGGATTGTCATTCTTGGCTTCCACTTTGATTCCAGCATTTTCCTTTGTTTTATTTCATTCTTATACTACCTTCTTATCACTGGTGCTTCTATTGCAAAATTATTGGCAAAGCTAACCCATTCTATTGTTTAGCCCATCTCCAAGATTAACTCAGTTCAAATATTGGAGTTTTAACATTCACATATTGCAGCGACCACCTTCATTCCCCATACAAAATCCCATGTTATTCCAGGAAAGTATCCCATGGTTCCTTTGCACAGAAGGCACTCACAATGAAATTGTATCCATTGTTTTCTCATGGCTAGCATGGAACACATGACCACCACAAGCAGTTTAAGGAAAGATGGGGCGTATGTTCACCTTCTACTTTTAAGAATGGTAGGGAGATCATGGCAGGAGCAAACCGCTGACATGATATCTTCACATCAGCCGGGAGGAAGTGGAAAATGTGAGCAAAACACAGCAAATGGGGCTGGGTTATAACACGTGGAGGTGTGCTCCCAGTGACACACTTTCTCCCTGCAAGACTCCACCTCCCAAAGGTTTCACAACCTTGCTCAGCAGTGCCATCTTCTGAGGATTAAATATTCAGACCAATGAGGCTATTTTACATTCACACCACTCCAGGAAGTATCCAGAATTTAAATTTTTTCCCATATTTGTTGTAAATAATTAGATACATTACATGAACGAGTCTTATGGTGGTATCCCCATTTCCCTCCTCCCTGTTCCCATCCTGCTGGGGGCCTTCCTATGTGGGCTTTCTGGACCAGTCCATGGGATAGGGGGGGTATCGATTGTACCAGAGGAAGCCAGATTTTTTTTTCTCTCTATCCCACACCATGGCTCTTGAAAATCTTTCTGCCCCCTCTTCCGAATGGTTGGTGAGTTTTAGGTCTGCTTTACTGTTGAGGTCTAAAAAAATCTCTGGATTTCTGCTTTAGATTGTGTTGGGTATGTTCAGTGTCTGCCTCCATGATCTTTCTACAGGTTATCTGATTTGCTATGGGTATTTTTTTAATTTTACCCATTTTCATGGTTCGTATTGATTACCAATTTTATTGAACCTAGAATCACTTAGAAAATGTTTGTCTGGGCATGTCTTTGAGGGATTATCTAGATTAGGTTAATGGAGGTGGGAAGACCCACCTTAATTGTGGACAGCACTATTCCAAGGGCTGGGTCCTGGCCATATTAAAAGAGAGCTGATGAGAAGCAGCGTTCACACTCTCTGCTTCTTCATTATGGAAGCTGCTGTCTCCAAGCCTTCTAGACCATGATGGACTGTTAACTTAAACTGTGAGGCAAACTAAACCCTTCCCCCCATCAACTGATTTTTGTTTCAAGTATTTTGTTCCAGCAACAAGAAAGGTAGCTAATACATCTCTACTTTGAATTGAAGTGACAAATTTTTCTGTTGTCTGTGCTATAAGTTATTCAAGCTGCAACCAAATTTCCAGCTTGAGGTTAATGTGGTTTTGCTATAAACAATATAATAATCTCCAGATTTTAAAATAGAAGTCCTGTTTGCTTCCTTCCGATGCTATTCATGGATAATTTTATTGTTGTTTTTGATTTTCCTATGTTATTTAAAGAGAGAAAAGACTAGGGAGAAATTTTAGTTTATATTTGGTAAATTTCCACTCTAGGACGTGAACAAGAGTTCCCATAGGCAGCCAGGAGCATGGTTGGAGGCCTGGAATGCAATTCTATTTAAATGTGGCTTGAAATAACACACTTATTTCCACTAAATTTACTTTTAATGCATCCTACTGAATGATCATCTATGCATAATCCCCATATACATCAAAGAATCCAAGATCTAAACTCAGGATCTAAATGTAAATTCCACTTTTCCCTATATAACAGTTTCTAATTCTCAATGCAGGGGGTCAAGTATTAATCACTGTATCGCATGGTCCTAAAACATTCATTGATGATAAATTTCTGACATTGGGCTTGCCCCAAAACAGACTCTTTCACAAATACTTGAATCCAGGCACTTTATTGGAAATATTTATATTTATATATATTATATATAATATATAAATATATATAAAAATATATTATATATATAATATATATTATTATATGAAAGATTTGGAAATGAAAGGCAGAGGATCTCGTGGCAGTAGGCTAACAAACATTATATCGGAAAACTTATTCCCATAAATATATACATTTTATATATATATATATATATATATATATATATATATATATATATATATATATATGTGTGTGTGTGTGTGTGTGTGTGTGTGTGTGTGTGTGTGTGTGTGTGTCTGTGTGTGTGTGTGTGTGTGTGTGTGTGAGATGTGGGAAAATACATGGAAACTTGCATATGTACTCAACCCATCCTATGGTTTCAATTATCTGTAGCCAGCTACAGTCCCAAATTATATTGGAAGATTCCAGAAAATAATTCATAAGTTTCAAAGAAATTTTATTACATGATCTTATGCTTATTCTATGTCATTGGTATTAATTCTTTACTCTCTGTTATGGCTTGAATCTGACATGTCCACTTACAGGTTGGTGTTTTGAATACTTGATCCTTACTTAGTTATTTTGAGCCCTTTGGAGGTGAGGGCAGAACCAGATGGCTGATATTGGTCACTGGAAGTTATAACCATCTTTGATTCTGGCCCAGCTCTTGGCTTCCTGGACCACCAGGATGGAACATCAGCCTTACTCTCCTAGTCATAGATGGAGATCTTTCCACACTCATCATGACATCCTTCGAATGACTGGACCACGCTAAAACTGTGAGCCCAAGCCAAGCTTTCTGTCCTTACAGTGTTTCTGTCAGTGATAAGAAAAGTGATGAATACACTGTACCTAGTTAATAAACTTTTTCATGGGTGTGACTTATGAGGAAGCAGAAAGTTATGTAGAATTTGGTACTATCTAGGGGAGGACTTATATATTTTTATTCCTGTACTTGCCTGATAGCAAGATAAAGGCTACTAGGGAAGAGGAATGTGAGTTCTCAGCCTTTGCAATCATCCTTGAATGTAAGTTTAGTAAATTTCAGCATCCTATGGCAGCCTGCCAACACTGGTGCATATATTTATCTCCAGAATATAAAGGGTTATAAGAAGAAATGGAAGGACAATTTGGGCACTGGTTTTCCTCAAAGCCATACACCTGAGCAACACTCATACTCCTCACTCATAGTCCATATCGACGGAATGAATATACAGCTCCCACAAATGAAATTTCCAGGTAGAGGTAGCTTTGATACGGATTATTGATAATTAATATTGTAAGTGACACACACACACAGAGAGAGAGAGAGAGAGAGAGAGAGAGAGAGAGAGAGAGAGTATTTTGGAACCCCCCCTTTCCTCCTCCAAGTTCATGTCCTCTGATGCAAAAAGAATTTATACACAGGGACAGAAATGAATTTTAATTACACACATTTATTCTAATTTATTGATTTAGGAAAAGGGGAATTGGATGGGGTAGTCCCCCAGTCACCAGTGGGAAGTTACAGAGTTCTCCAGCCACCAGTGTGGAGAAAACACATGTCAGAGAGTTTAATAGAACTTATAGTGTCCAGCTAAATAAGGAGCTGAAGAAAAGATAACAGAAAGCTCCTATTATGAGAAGGAGAGATTTATGAGGGAAAAGGTCTAGAACCTGCCTCCACCCCAGCCATTAGCTGGGGTGAGGGGGAAGGCCTTACCTTTCTGAGGCCTGGATCAGCAGTCTCTTTACTCCATTGCCAGTGGGGGAAGAGAATGGCTTCCTCTGGGGAAGTGAATTTAAGTTCTCCCCAGGTGAGTCATAGAGACAGCTGATTGGTTCATATTTGACCAATCAGCCCCTAGGTTGTAGCTCTAACTAGCTAGATACCTCCCACTCAAGGGGAGGGGGCTGCCTCTGCAGAGAGGTCTGACCATCACAATCTCCCCTCTGAAGAAATAACCCTAACTGCTGTTAGGGTATTGGGGTGTGGACTTTGGAAGAAAAAAAACATTAGAAAGTACATAAATAAAAGCACCAGAAGAAGTACATATATGTTTAAGAAACAAGAATTAATAATATCCATTTTTGAACCTATTAAGAGGCAAAACAAGCTTAATAGAGGCAAGCTCTGACTGGGGAGGGGTTAAGGAGGAGCTTGGCAACATTATGTGGGGGTCTCACTCCTAACTGTCACAGTTTCATTGAGGATTTTTACAAAATTCAAACCTCATCAAAGCAGAGATGCAGAGTCCACAAAGAACTCAACACTAAATAAGATCTCTAACTTTCCCGCACACACACCAAAGTTCAGGGAAAGACTGGAAAGATTGTAAGAGCCTCAGGGTGGATAGGAAGAACCTAAATCACCTTCTCCCTGACCCTCACCAGAAATTGACTGAGGCCCTTTGGACCCCAAAATGAATATGAATAATCCCACTAAAGAGGACCCTCAGTGGAATGAACATCAGGGAAAGGGGATATAAGAGTATAATCTTTATATAAAAGGTCAATAAATATTTTTTTAATTCTGCAAAGTATTTGAAACAGCATTATCAATACTTTTATACAATATTCTAGAGTAAATAGGAGAGAGAACACTCCCTAGGTGTTATTATCTAATAGGAAACTAGGCAAAGAATATAACAATGGAAAAATACCTTTACAGAAATTGCACTTAAAAATCCTCAAAATTTGAGGGAAAAATATTTATATAAAAGAGGAAGTAATGGGAAAGAAGTGGAGATTTCAGCAGAGGAGAGACAAAGGAGGTTGGTAGGAAGGGACTATATAAATGGTTTTTAAAATTTATTTTATTTATAAACATCTTCAAAAATTCTAGGAAACTCAATGCCATAATGAGTCAAATGAATAGCATACCATTTCCAAATGAATCCCTCCCACCAGGTGTGGAAGACTGTCACAGCATTTGAAATTATCCAATGTAATTAATCATTTCCATAGGCTAAGCAGAAAATCACATAACCATGTCAACTGATGCAGAGAATGTATGTGGCAAAACATAAGTCCATTCCGTGATAAAAAAATTTTTCAGCAAGGGTGGAATCAAAGAGAATTACCTCACCTTGATAAGGAATAGTCAGGAACCCCTACAGCAAGCCTCAGATTTCATAATGAAAGGCCGCGTTCCCCTAAGGTCAGGAACAAGACATCATTGCCTTATCTTTTATTCAAAATAGTACTATAAAGTTGTAACCCCTGAAGTAAGGAAATAAAAAATAAAACTAAGGTCATGTGCAATATAAATAAATAAGTCCGTCCCTATTTTTTTACAATATATGAGTTTCTATGTAGAAAAAACAAAACAAATATATAGCCTCCAAATCATTGCAACAAACAAATGAACTCAACAATGTTGCCAAATATAATAAGGTCAATAGAAAAAGAAATCATCACATTTTGGTACACTAACAAAGAACTTATAGAAACAAATTTAAACACTATAACATTTTTATTCATCCCTCTGAATATGAAACCCTTAATTATATACTTTAAAATTTTTCTAGGCCCCATAAGCTAAACACTATGAAATTTTGTTTAAAAGTCAAACTATAAACAATAGGGGCTGGAGAGATTGCTTAGTGGTTAAAGGCATTTACTTGCGAAGCCTAATGGACTGGGTTCCATTCTCCAGTATTTATATAAAGCCAAAGTGGTACATGTATCTGGAGCTCATTTGCAGAATTATTTTGGCATCTATCTACACCAATTGTATACATTGACTTTTTGCATCTTCTATAGGTTAAACTCAAATCCCTATGCATTTTGCATGCGCCACCAATACCCAACAGGAACCTTATTGATCTTGGCATGTGTATTTATTCATTTCTCTAAAATTGCTTATCAGTTTCACCCAGGCCCTATTCATAATTTTTAATTCTACCCAGAATGAGGCTCTTTTTACCTTTCCATTGCTGTCTTTGTTTCTTCTCTATGCGTTTCTTTCACACATTTTAGAATTGGCATCAAGTCACAGTGACTAGAGTATTTCATCGGTTCTTGATCTCACTGAAATGGCGAGACCAAGCTGAGTGTGTCCTGTGAATCGGACTCCTCTACCACTCTGTCTAAGGCTGGAAAACATATTCCCAACATCCTCTTCCACACATGGTTCCATTCCCAAGTACAGAAACTCTGATCTTACTCAAAATTTTGTCTTTCTGTGTTACCTGTGACATTGATAGAATAATGATATTCATATAGTAAAGTGTTCTCGTTCCATAACTTCAGTGAGAACCTTTGTCAGGACTATTTTCAAATCCCCTAAAGAAAATTATATGGCTCCTCTAACTCTATGTGTTGAGGACCCACGTGAGTTTTCATGATCAATTATGGCTTTGATCAAACTGAAAAACAATAAGGAGCCAGACTAATGTCATCTAGCACTAACTCAAGTCACATTGAAATGACTCATCCACTCACAGCAATGCATGCTAGGCAATAAATCCTGAGAATCAATCTTAGGCACTAGAAAAATGAAAAGGTAATCCTCCTTTGTTAATCTCTTCTGAGTTAAGTGGTGTGGAAAACTGATCATAATAAGTCATTCTCAATTGTCGTAGTCAACCACACGTCGCTGGGTTGAATCTTCAAACCAGGCACAGTTTTGGGTGAGGAAAGTATTTATTGAAACTAAAAGATCCAGAGGAAGTTAAGGAAAAAGGCTGTCCCCCTTTCACAGATCCAAGCAGAGACAGAGAGAGCACCTCCAGAAGCCAGCAAGCACACTCCAAACTTGCAAACAAGAGGAACTCCAGGAGTGAGCTCAGACTGCTTTTTGCATATGTATAGCTAGAATTCCAGGCCCACCCCAGAAACACCTGAGGGCTGAATCTTAGGATCTGGCCAAGGTGACACACCTCCTCCAGCCAGAACTGGCTGGATACAATTTACAATTATAATAAACTTTTGAATCTATTGGGGGACATTATTCAAACTACCACATCAATCTTCTCAGGAACTGTGACTTTTCTTCTGTCATCAGCTCCTGGGTAATGGAGATGCTGGTGTTTGCTGGACCACAACTTAAATATCACTGTCGGACACTATGAGGATGGACTCTCTGCTGTTAAGTAGAACTCCATCAAACCAGGCCCTGAATATAAAGATGAAAGTCATTGTTCTCTCTCTCTCTCTCTCTCTCTCTCTCTCTCTCTCTCTCTCTCTCTCTGTCATAGACATAATGTAGAACACTGTCAGAGTGTGGCAAGAAGTGGGAGAAATGCCAAGTGTGATAGTGAATACCTGTAACCCCAGCACTGGGGAGGCTGAAACAGGAGGATTGCTATAAATTCAAGATTAGCTTGGGTTACATAGTGAATTACAAGCCAGTCTGGGCTACAGAGTCTCAAAAATAATAACACAAGGTATATAGGAAGAGGAAAAGAATTCTAAATAGTGGAAGAAAAATTGGGAAAATTGGTGGGAAAAAAAAAGACTATCTTAGACTTCATCGATGGAAGGTCGGGCAGGAAGGTCTGACTCAACGCAGGTCAGCTGACTTTTGGTTATTCCTGGCCTGTGGGTTGACAAAATGGAGTATATATACGTATACTAAACAAATAATGTGAGTGTTTGTCATCCACAGTGATAATGCACTAACAAGAGAACCATTTTCATAGCTATGCCTTACATTTGTAAAGAGGGAGAAATTTTTCATTATGAAGTCTTATTGTTTTATCTTTGCATTAACTTTAAGCATAGGTCATCACACTGCCACATCTAAAGGACATGCAATATGTTCCCATCTCCTTCCATGCAAAATCATTGGTAGACCCAAGGGGCGAGAACCATCATTTAGCATCACATTTGACCATATTATTAGACATGCTTTCATCATGAATGCTATCCTATCTCCTGTACATACAGTGGCACAAATAAATACATTTTTGTTTTATCACTACAAACAGGCACATGAAAGCACATAGTAGACTTAGCTTAATATTTCTTCTTCACTCATAATCCACAGGTGATATTGATTGTCAACCTGCTAGACTCTAAAATCACCTAACAGATAAATCTCTGGGGCATGTTGGTGAGGGAGATTCTGGATTCAGTTAATTGAGGTAGGAAGAGCCACTTTAACTATGGGTGTCACCATTCCATGGGCTTGGGACCTAGACTGAAATCTTTGATTACTCAGTGTGGAATTTAAACAAAGGCAAGGGGAAGATGGAGGAATTCAGATGCAAGCTTGTTTTGCCTTCAAAATGAGTAAAAACCTGTTCAGAGAGAGGAGGGAGGGGGCATGAGATGGAACTTCAGAGTCTCCTCCATGGCAGCCTGATGCATGACAGCCCCTAAGTCTACCTCCATTCCCTTCCGGAGAGGGTTCTCAGTCACCATTAATAGGTCAGTATCATCTCTCAGTCATCCAATCTGGGGAAGTCCAGCCCATCTCTATTTTTGTCTGTTCTATGACAACCTCTTTCTGTCCCCTTCAGGACACACATAAGCACCACTTAATAAAGGAAAAGTGTATTAGTGACTCTCCTTGGTGCTGTAACAAAATCAATGACAAGAAGAAACTTAAAGGGATGGGGGAAGATTTTATTTCAGATTATTGGTCAAGAAGATACAGTCCAGTCCACTGTGGTGGTGAAGGCATGGTGGCAGAAGCCTGAGGCCTTGAGGCAGCTGGTCAAGTGGTATCAGCTGTCAGGAACCAGAGAGAGATGAATGCTGGTGCTTACCTAGGTTTCTCATTTTACAGAGCTGGACAGGGCTATCCAACAGTGGCTGTCTATGGGTTGAGGAGTGGAAGAACCCAGTAGCTGCTTAGTCTATGAGGCCAGATGCCTCAGCAGTCCCAATCTTGTGATGAAAGCTTGGATGATTCCTAGAGAGCCATTGGTTCAAGTCCATGTTGGAAGGCTGGTGAAGTCCAGATCCCCTAGCCATGGAATGGTGCCATTTGTGGGTAGAGTGACTTCATCTAGAACCTTCCTTACAGACATGCTCAGAGATTTGTCTCTGTTCAAGCGAACAATATGAGCCATTACAATGAGTGTGTAATGCATTTCCAAATACCACACCAAGATCTGTTCCGTCTTGTCAAATGCCTCCAGTGGACAACGTGAATGGTGCATACATCCAGGCCTTCTTGAGTTCTGTCTCCCACTTGGTTGTCAGACACCAGCAGCTGATGATAGCGTGTCCTGTTGAAGCATCCCTGCTCCATGGTAATGGGAGGAGATGCAGCCTTCTATGAAAGGTCAGCCCCTCCCCCCAGCCTGAGACCTTCCCTCACTTCTGAAATAATAACTCTTTACAGCTGTTATTCTTAGGAAGCTGCAAGACTCCCTCAGCCCTCCTATACCTTCCTTTCACTCATACAAAGAGATTTGCACATCTTTGAATATGATAAAAATATGAAGGAGGTTTAAAAAGATCTCACCTGGGGTGCATATAAAAGCAACCTTTGTAGTCTGACATTATATCTAGTATACAGTGAGACTGAGCAAAGGCCTTAATAAGTTCCTTAGGTGGACATATACTTTCAGAATAAAATATATACAAAGTACTTTGTAGGCCGATGAGTGTAAAGAAGGATAGAGGGTTGGGGAGCTTTGAAAAGTCTTGTGTATCCTTCTATGGGCCATGGACTTTAGAGGAGTTCAACATTCGAGAATAGCATTACACATGTATGGACTTAAGTGTGAAGTAATAATGCAGAGAAGTGTTAGGTAAATGGCTACATGGGTGCCAATTCTGAGCTACCAATGAGGACAGCAGCTACCATTAGGGGCTGTGACAGTGAAGGTCTGTGATCAACTTAGATTAGGAATTGTCATAGTCAGCCACACCGCTGGGATGAATCTCCAAATCAGGCACAATTTGGGAAGGAAAGTATTTATTGAAGTAACAGACCCAGGGGAAGTTAAAGAAAAAGGCTGGCTCCCTTTCACAGAAGCAAGCAGAAACAGAGAAAACCCACCACCAGCACTTCAAGCAAACAAGCACACTGTAACCCTGTAATCCACAAACCTGTAATTCACAAAATGCAGAACTGCCAGACCAGGCTTTTCTTTTGCATATCTATCTCTAGTATTTTGCATCCAAATTAGAAAGGGCCAGTCCCCAGGAGGCTAGGCCAAAGTGACACTTCCTTCAGCCAGAAGCCTGGAGACAATTAATAATTTAATAAACACAATTATAATAAATTCTACTGGGGGACATTATTCAAACTACCACAGGAATCAATAAGAGAAACACCTCTCGTGTGAGTCTGTGAGGGCATTTCTAGGAAGGGTTAGTGGATGGAGGTCTTTCCCAGAATGCACAGCCCTTCCAGTGGCAAAGTATATATAAAGAAGTTATAAGATAACATGGGACCTTTTACTTGGCTGTCTGTGCTGCTCACTTGTTGCCTCTATGGACATTGGAACCCAGCTTCACCAGCCTTTGAACCAATGGCTCCCCAGGAATCCTTCAAGCCTTCATCACAAGATTGGAACTGCTGAGGCATCTGGCCTCAGGGTCTAATCAGCTTCTGGGTTCTTCCACTCCTCAACCTACAGACAGCCACTATTAGATAGCCCTGCCCAGATCCATAAACCAATCTCCTAAATCCTCTTTGGAATACATATTCATTCTGTCAGTTCTGGCCCTCTAGAGAGCCCTGACTAAAGCAGGTGTTATTTTTAAACCCACCATGTGGTATTTGGTGACATTCAGAGAGGCCTTCCACATGGAGGAAGCCCTGGGGTAGACTCCCTAGAAGAGACATTCTCTGATTCCACTCCAGGACTGGGGCTAATGGAAACCCTTCTAAAGGTTTTCAGCCAACATGAACAGCATGATGTCTGGGATATTTAGAGATAAGGTAGTTGGTGGGGGAGAAAAGCAAGGGCAAGGTAATTGTTAGTATTAATTAATACATCAGTTGAAAACCAATTCCAATTACTGCTGAGTTTCTCATCCAGAGAAAAACAAGAGCTAGCAATGCAAAGATACTTTATAGAACTTGGGCTGAGGGATACTTAGCTTCCCTCTTTCTTAACACTTCAACAATCCACTCTTCTCTCTTTGCTCTTGATCTGTTCTTACTTCACCCTCTTTGCTGAACCCTCTAACTGAAGAAAGTTTCTTTCTTCTTCTAAGGTTGAATTGTGTCTGGTGTGTACTCTGACAGGTACCTCCATTCTGATCCATGAAAAGAATGCTTCCTTAATATTCCTTGGTGGTATTCCATCATCCCCAGCCCACAAATAGAGTGGGCCTTCCAAGGTCAATTAACTTCATCTAGAAACTCCCTCACAGACATAATTTCTACTATCATTCATTCATGAAGATGTTATATATTGTCATGGTTTCATCCTGGTGTCCCCCCACAAACCAATGTGTTCTGAATGATTGATCCCCAGCTGATGGCAGGTTGGGTATTGGAACCTTGTTGGAGCTGTGTTGTTGGGGGTGGGCTTATGGGGGTTATAGCCAGCTTCCCTTTGCCAGTGTTTGGCACATTCTCCTGATGCTGTTGTTCACCTGATTTTGGCCAGGAGATGATATCCAGCCTCTGCTCATGCCATCATTTTCCCTGCCATCATGGAGCTTCCCCTCAAGTCTGTAAGCCAGAATAAATGCATCCCTCTCATCAGGCTGCTTTGGGTTAGGTTCTTTGTTGCAGCAATGAGAAGGTGACTACAACATATACTATGTTCCACACACTGTTGAAAAACTGAAGAAATATCAGAGAAACAGACTATGGATAAAAGATAGGTGAATAAGATAACTTCAGATGATTATAAATCCTTTGATGCCAATAAAGAAGGAGGAATGTCAGACTGGGCAGTGAGGCTTGTCTGGGCTGTATTTGAGCAACATGATGAAAAAGCAGCCATCTGACCTGACCCCTGGGTGAAGAAAAAGAGCCCAAGTTATTAGGATGATGAATGCTGCAAGCAGACCATGTGCATATAGACCATGTTCACATTAATGTACATTTATTTCTTTTTATCTCAACTATGAGTTCCCAATATTTCCTCTGAAAGGGTTTCCTTTTCCTCCTTGTCCTCTTAATGGGTTTCCATGGTAACTTCAGAAAAAGATTAGTCTGATTTATATCATCTTGGAATTTGTCTTATTTATATTGCTCATGGGGTGCCTATGGAAGCCTGGTTATGTATGTCCCTGGCTGGTCTACAAATGGATGTTGGAGACAAGACTGTATAAGAACTCTAAAATCCACTTTAATTTGAAAATTGATACTAACTTGCCAAATCCATCCTCCCTCACTTCCCAATAATGAAAATTGATACCATTGGAGAGAGAGATAGAGAACCTTTAAGGGAAAGAAAAATCAATCTAAACTATATATACTTCATTGTTTCCCCTGGAGACATGCTCCAATTCTTGCTTTTCAAGATAGCAATATCTTATGATATGTAATCTATAAGCAACTTAAAAGGCCAACTCATTCCTATCTAGAAAGAGTGATATTCCTGTGTCTTCTACCATCTTTCCAGCTTTAATAGACTAAATTTTATTTTTTTAACAACGCATTGATTTTTTTTACCTTTCCACCAGGAGAAACATAAAATTGATTAGTCCAAGACAAAGAAACCTTGCTGGAAAATTCAAGCGTCTGGAGCACCCATCACCAAGAAATGTGAACTGGAATAGCTTGGACTTTTCACCTTGGCCATGCTCATTAAGGTATAGCCTCAAAGGATAGCATCTGCAACCTGTTCATCTTTTAACTTCTCTTCTGCTCACACTACTCAAATTCTGACATCAACCGCGAGGAGCTCTCTTTTGATGCACAGTGCTGAATAGTCATTAAACAGTCCTTCCATCAGCCAACAGCAGAAGTGCTCTGTGTCCAACAATGTCAAGGTCTCTTCATGCACATAGCATGACGTCATTATTTCCTATACCCAAACCCTTCATTGCTGTCTCTCTTGCTGATGTTTGCATTCTCCCATGACCATGATCCTGCACGTTTTACTCTCTGCCTCTCACCATTGGTGGAGTCAACTCTCATTTCCATGCAATGGCTTCCAGGTCTAAATCTGTAGCCTTCACACACAACCTACATATTTTTACTTATTTATTTTTGGGGGTGTGCATATGCATGTGTGGAATGTGTTTGCATGTGTGATTGTTTATGTGTGGGCATAGGTGTGCGTGAGCAGATGCACACACTATGAGTGTGAGATGCATGTGCAGACCACTAATATTATCCTCAGTTACTCATTTTGGAGACTGGTCTTGAACTGAGCCTAGAGTTCACCAAATCAGGTAGACAAGCTGACCAATGTGCCCCAAGGTTCTCCTATCTCCGCATGCCCAGAGTTGGGATTATAGGTACCTGCAGCCTTTGTGTGAGTGCTTGGGATCTAAGCTTATGCACTCATGCTTGTAAAGCAAGCATTTTATCCACACAGCCATCTACCCAGAAGTCCTTCCCCAGTCTATATTTTCAACTCCATATTAACAAGGTCTGCTGGCCTTATGTCCTACACTTTGTAAGGTCTTGGTCTCATTACTTAAGGTCCCAGTCTGGTCAAAATAACAACATTTATGTGAAATAAATACATTGGTACAAAGCTTGCTATCCCCACACTTGGCTTTGTAATGTCCTCCTTTACTGATTAGGACTGTGCTCTCCTCTGTACTTTAGGGGAGGCTTCTAGGTGATGCTAAGAGGTATAGCTCTCTCCCCTGCCCTCCTCTCCTAGAGATAAGATATTGGCTTCATCTCTTCTCTTAGAGAGACAATCAATCCTGTAATCAGTCTCTTGACAACATCTCCAGGTAGGTCAGTTTTTGTCCACTCCCCTTGAGGGAACATCCACCACTTTTAACAAAAACTGATCTTTAATGAATATATAAATTTTTTTCACATGTATATGTGTGCAGGGAGTGTTGGTCTGTGTTTGTATGTGTATGCATGTGTGTTTACGTGTGTATGAATATGCATGCATGTGGAAGCTAGCCTGTGGTCAACATCAATTATACTTTATTATCACTGTATTCTTTGAGACACGGTCTCTCACTGAACCTGGAGCTCACCCATTATTCCCAACTAACTAGTCAGCAAGCCCCAGGGATCCTCCTAGCTCTGCTTCTCTGGATTATAAGTGTACAACACTTCATGTGGTTTCTATATTAATTTTGTTTTGCAATTTTTGACATTTATATCCTTGCATATAATGTATTTGTATCTTATTTCATCCCCTCCCCCTCCCATCAATACCCTTCTTCTCCATTAATCCCCATCTCACTTGATGGGTGCTGGGGATTTGAACTCAGGTACTCATGCTTGGACAGCAAACACTGTACTGACTGAGCCATCTGCTCAGCCCCTGGCCTTTTATCTTCATCTCAAAGCTCCGTGCACATCTCATTCTCGCCATGGAAAAGACACTTCCCCAATCATTCAAATAAATGCACAGTTCATCTTTAACTCTTCCCCTTCCCCCACTTGTTATGACCAGTCCATTAAACCAATTCTGCTAGTTATTTTTCTGTCTAACTGGCTTTCTTTCTCCACTTCTAGCCATGAAAATGCCTTCATGTTGATGTGGTATTCTAATTACTCCAATTTAGCCTTCTTGACAGATGTCACCATTTGGTTTATTCTAACTACAAATTTGCCTTGTTCCCTGCATTTTAGCCACTGATAAAATGACCAGATTATCACCTCAGTGAAGTGAAACCTAGAGACTCATCTCATTCTGTCTTTTATATCACTTATGAAACAGAGACTCAACAAGGAGTTTCAACTCGGTTATTTGACTCGAAAATTTGTGGTTCTAGGTGCATTCAGCTTCAGTTGTATAGGATGTGGCTTCTCTAACTGTTCAGCCAACTCAAAATCAACAGAGGATTTGAATCTTAAGTCTGTTTGAATACCTTCTAAAACAACATTGTGTGATTAGCCCATGAGGGTGGATAGGGACACCATCACGGATCCACTAGTGAAAGGCAAGCTCCCCTCCCCCACCAAAAATTTATGTGATACAGGCTCCAGGAGTCAGCAGGCCTCTGCCATGATTATAATCATGTCATGTAGAATACACATCTGTTGGGAAAAGCAGACATGGTAGGCCTCATCTCTTGATATTCATAGACACTGTTCTTTTTTCCTTATAGTACTGGGGCTTGAACTCAAAGCCTTCTGTGACAGTTTAGAGGGACTGGACCCCAAAAGTAAAGAGCAGGAATGCCCGTGGACTTATGTTTGCTGTCTCCACTTATCTCTGGCCTAACCCATTTTTCCAAAAACAACCTGAGCCCTTCCTTAGATTGGGGGGTCTCCTGTACTGGAACTCAAACCTAATCCTAGAACAGTGATTGGTCAGAATCCAGACCCATCAGCTGTCTCTCTAGTTCACCTGAGGACTTCAAGGTGGACAAAATGTTCTCTTCTCTCTCCTCTTGGTGGACCAGCGCAGACAGCTGAATTTCCAGGCAAAGGTAAGGCCCTTCACCACAGCTACTAGGGCTGTGGTGAGGGACTGGGGCTTCTTTCCCACGTGAACTTTTTTTTCCCCTCATGATGGGAGCCTCCTCTATTTTCCTTTCTTAATCTAATAAAGTCTCTCTAAACCTTACCCTTTGTGGTCTATTAGTTGAATTCTTTGCAGTCATATGACAACAATCCAGGTCCTCTAAATTTGTTATTAGGTTGGCAAGGAACCCCAAGTTCCCTGTTACACTTCCACCTGCCAAGGGTTCAACCACTTAGGACAGTGAGTTTTAAAACTTCTACGGAAAAACAACATCAGCAGTTATGTCCCCACTTTTGTGTGATAAATGAGTCTGATTGGTGGAGCTGCAAGTTGTATTGGAACTGCAAATAAGCCCAGGAAAGTAATTTTGGCTCATCAGGGTCTTAGTACACTGAGGCAGGCTGGAGAAGGAGGATGGTATTGTTGTTGAAATCTAATCTTTCTACTTTCTTCACCACCAGCATTTATGAAGGATATGTAGCATGCTTTTCTAATCCCCAAATTAATGGTTTCATTATTGAGAAATGATCCGGTGTTAAAAGTATAAAGAAGAAATATGGTAAACCTCTAATTATCTTGAGAACAATTTGATATATATGTACTTTTCCATCTCTGAATTATTGGAGAACTTTGACATTAAGAGATCATAAATTTATTTGTTATTTTCTAAGAACTTTGCCTTCGTGAGAAATCTGACTGAGGTGGAAAAATAATTCCGGTGCCCTTTACTAGTCAATCTACATCATACCTCAAAATGTCATTTAACAAAAAAAAAATCTAATTTTCAATTCATCTGAGTTTCAGGATGGGATGTAATTCAAAGCAACAATAACCAGATGGTCAATCTGTAGGTTTTTTTTTTTTTATTTCTCAACACCTAAGCCTTCTTTTGTTTCATTTTACAAAAGTGCTGCTAAATAAAGAAGAATATTAAATGACATAACTGTAATTATAGCAGAGGCCTCCTGACCCTTGGAGCTTGTATCCAATAATTTTTGGTGGGGGAGGGGAGCTTATACTTTCACTAGTAGATCCATGATGGTGTCCCTATCCACCTTCATGGGCTAATCACACACTGTTGTTTTAGAAGGTGTTCAAAACAAAAGGTTGAATGCTAAATACTAAATAATATATTTAATAAGCATATATAATGAATCGAGTATGTATTTTGAAAAGCTAATATAGTTAAGTGTTGCCCAAAGAAGAGTTGGTCATAATGATGTAAGCCTGTTACCCCCAACACCCAGGAGGGTTTCAGAAATTCAAGGCCATCTTCAAGTACATAGTGAATGAGAAGCCAACCTGGGTTCCATGAGAGCCTGCCTCAAAAGCAATTTTTAAGTAAAATAAAATTGTAAATATAGATTTTAAATACACCGTAATGGAAGACAATCTCCTATTCTCTCGACTGACATCTCCCACACGGCGCAAATACTTTTGAAAACAGCACCCTTTTCCACCAATATGAACTATAAGATAAAGAAAACACTTGAAGAAGCTAACAGGAATGACTATCTCTGCATAATTAAGTCTCCATAATGCTATCATAACTAATATCAAAACTCTGGTACATCATTCAAAGTAATAAAGAGACATTGAAGCTTTCTTGAGTTGTATTCCACAGGCATGGAGGGGAAGGTGGTAGGAGGGAAGCAGACTGAGAAAACACAGCCTATCCTTCTGGCCTTTGGAAATGATCTTCTCTTCCTGACTTTTCTCAGAAACCAAAATGCTTTCCCCAGCATCACCAAACCAGCTTACTTTTGCAGGATAGGGACATATTATTGTGACAGTTAACTCCTTCAGACAAGTTCCATAGATCCCAAACCTGACCCCTCCCCTTGAATGGGAGGTGTCTCTAACTAGAGCTCAAACCTGATCCTAAAATTGGTTGGTCAAAGATAGACCAACCAGCTGTCTCTCTGCTCATCTGAGACAGGAAATGCTTACTGAACAGATAATTCTGCCTCTTCATCCCTCACATGGTCTTAGAAGCAGGACCTCTGAATCTCTAAGGCTGTGGTAAGGTTCCCCCAGGTCCCCACCATAGTCTAATGGCTATGGTGAGGGGTTGGATTTCTTTCTTTCTCATAATCTTTTCTTTTCCTGCTTGTTTAGCTGAACAGCATAAATTTTGTTAAACCCTCTCCCATGTGCTCTATCCACACTGGTGGTTGGAGATTTCTGTAACTTCCCATTTTCTTTTGAATAAAGTCTCCCATTATACCTTATCATCTGGTGTTCTATAATTTTAATTCTTTAACTTTATAGACAAGATTTTGGGTACTCCTTACGTTCTGAGGTACATTGGAATTTTGCTGGGTATTATCTAAATTCTAATACCCAGCTTTGCTGCTACATTATGGATAATGAAGAATTATTTTTTTGTGTGTGTGTTTGCATGCATGATATATTTTTTTATTTTTAAATTATTTTTATTGTCCATACTGAGTTACATTATTTAATGGGCAAGCAATAAGTTGTTATTCCCCGTTCCCCAATGCCCCTCTTCCCCATCCCCGATCATCTAGATATTCTCCTCCTTGGGTAGTGTGGATCAGTCCTTGGGGCAGGGGACCATGGATAGCTTAGGAGACAGCCCGGAAGAATTATGACCTCCAAAACTCAAAAGTCAAAGCTCTTGTCCCAGATGACTGACCACATGCTTTCACATGGAGATAGGGTTTTAAAGAGATGATTAATTTAAAATGAAGGTTTAAGGGTTTTTTTAGTAAAATCTGAGTGGCATCCTTAAAAGAGTGTATTAGGACATGCCAAGACACACAGGAAAAGAATGTGTTACTATTAAAAAGAAAATATACTGAATTAGCATACAGAAATCCAACAATGGCTGTTTTGCAAGCCTGGGAGACAAGGAACCACATTCCACATCCTCAGCTGTCCCCACCCAGCACTGAGGCTTCCTGGAGACTACTGGTCTTTGGTCCATGTTGCAAGGCTGAGGAAACTTCGTTCCAATGCTGAGGAAGGATAGCAGAACAGGGTAGACACACCTACATGTGGAGATATCACCAGCAAACAGCACTGGCAGCCAGGTGGGGAAAAGGGACTGTTTCTTCTGAAGAGCTTCCTTACATAAAGCCCACCACCAAGAGGGCCATCTACACTGGAGGAAGGACTTCTTCCAACAGTCAATCCTTCTTGGAAACCACGTCAGAGACTGGCTCAAAGAGGAATGTGTATGGATTCCTGATCTGATCAAGATGACCACACACAGAACATAAATATCACATGGGAAGTCAGTAGACACAGAGGAAAGCTACATGATATGTCAGGAAATCAGCTCAGATATTAAAAGGAATATCAGAGATTTGCATTTTCCATCTCTTGATTACATGATCAAGGTATTTATAGATCTGAAGACTAGTGAAACCTTTTCCTGATTTGCAGACATATGTGGTCCCACATGTGTCTTCTTAGAAGTGGACTACTCCATTCATGAAGGGTCCACCCTCATGACCTAATACCTTTCAAAAAGCCCACCTCCCCAAATGATCGCATGTAGGACTTAGCCTTCAGCCTATAAATTTTGCAAGGACACCGACATCTGGTCTTTTGCCAAGGACATCTGCCTAGAAGGAATTTCTCAGAAGAAAGAAATCTGCCCCATCTCCATCTGAGACTTCCAGTCTCCACAACTGTGAGAAAATACATGTCACTCCCTCTGTGGTATTTTGTCCTGAAAGACCTAGAAAAATAATGTTACTAGAAAGAATAAAATTTATAGTTTCAGGGAATATTTCTGAGGTTTCTTCTTGTGATAGTTCAGGCAAGCTTCATGGACCCCCTTGAGTGGGAGGTGTCTCAAACCTCGGTGCAAAAACTGATTGGTGAGGTATAGACCAATCATCTATCCCTTTGACGTACCTGGTGGAAATTTTAAAAGATTCCCTAGAAAAAAGGCCAGTCTTTTCTTCCACATGACATCCTAGAAGGAGGACTTTTATTTTCTAGGTAAAGCCCCTCACCCCAGTCCCTAGGCTGAGGTGAGGGGGACTCAAGATCTCTCCACATGAACTTTTTCTCATGATGAGGGCTCTCTATTATCTTTCTTTTCCTGCCTATTTGATTAAAATGCATAAATTCTGACTAAAACCTCTGCCACATGTTCTCCCCACACTGGTGGCTGGAGAACTCTGTAACTCTCCATATTCCCTTAAATAAAGTCTTTCACTATATCTTAATATCTGGTTGTCTATGCTTTTAATTCTTTAACTTTGTAGACAAGAATTCCGCTACTCCTTAAATTTTGAGGACCATTGGAATTTTTGCTGGGCATTATCTAAATTCTAACTCCCAGCTCAGCCCTTATATTCTGGTGTCAGCAAGTGGTTCTAATTTAGAGGCTACTTTTTACTCCTCTTAGATGGCTGGGTAATGTTTGGGGACATTTTGATTGACACACTTGGATGAGGGGGTTTCTAGTGCTATGTAGCGAAGAAGTTATGGAAGCTGATATATACCATGCTATAAATTAGATACGCCCTGCTGTACACTCAAAGTCCTCAGTAACCAAGAATGACCCACCCTAAATGCCAGTGGTGCTGAGTTTAAGAGACAGTGCTAAAATAGCCTAAGTTTGTGTGACAGGTTTCTGAGGTAGAAGTGGGGAGTTTTGACATTTCCCCTTGCTGATCAAGCCAACAATGCCATTTCTTCAAAAGTTAGTTATCTATTTCCAGAAACATTGGAAAGTTAGCTAGTTTGGGCTTTCCTTAATGGTCTCTTTCAGGTCAGTTAGCCTGGCCATGGTATACTGGAGACACTAACTGTCTGTTGTAGTCAGCCACACACCGCTGGGATGAATCTTCAAACCAGGCACAGTCTTGGGGAGGAAAGTATTTATTGAAACTACATTTTGAGGGGAAGTTCTGTAACAGTGAAAGAGGCTGGCCCTCTTTAACAGGTCCAAGCAGAGAGAGAAATCCATCAACAACACCACACACAGAACAGCAAACAGGCAGGAGAGCCAAGGAGAGAATTTCTTCCCCTTTATATAGCCTTAGAGTGGGGTCTTGCAACCCTTCCCCAGACTTAATGGCTTCCCGAGTCTCTGTAATTTCCTTCCTGCACTGCCCACACAGGAAAGGATGTTTACTTCCAGCTTCTTTGAGCTTCTTTGAGCTTCTTTACATTCTGCCCCTTGCTGAGAGGCTGCCTTCCTGTAAACATCCTCAGAGACCCACCCAAAATAATTAAAAAGATCCAAGTTGACAGCAAAACCTAACCATTACACTAACCTAAGGGAAATTTTTCTGATACTACTCACCTCATAAAACACAGATAGCAGACCCTAATTCCAGATGCATCTTTTTTTTAAAGACAGACAAATTGACTCATTCCTTTTTCCCACAATGTGAATGGATAATGTCAATTAATCATTAATTGAGCTTTAAAATGCATTTACTTAACAATAAATGACATTTTGATAGTGAGTAAAGCTGGGGATGGGACAATAAATTTACAGTTATGTGAGGGTTGAATTTCACCATAACGATAATTTACGTTTGCATGTTTTATGTGATTAATATGTGTGGTGTGTAAATAGAATAGTGCATTCGTGTGTGTGTGTGTGTGTGTGTCTGTGTGCACGTGCATGCACATGTGTGCACTGTATGTTCCCCATTTTGTACATGTTTGAAGACCAGAGTAGAACACTGGATGTGCTCTAAAGGGCTTCCACAATGTTTCCTTGAGATAGAATCTCACACTGGAACGGGAACTACCATTTTGGACTTTCTTTTTTTCTTTCTTTCTTTCCCTTCCTTCCTTCCCTCCCTCCCTTCCTCCCTCCCTCCTTCCTTCCTTCCTTCCTTCTGAAAGACCCCCAAGGTCTTTCTCGGGAGAGCGTACCCCAGGACTCAACCACACCAGCAGATGCAAAAGCAAGAGGATTTTTATTCTTCAGCTGCACAGACGGGCTCCTGGACCGATGAGTGCCAGAGAGCCCTGAGGAACAAAAGCTCAGGGTATATGTAGGCAAAAACCACAAAATTATAATACAGCTCAGACCACAGGACGTTTTGTATTTCCATTGGTTCTTTGCCCTGATCTGTACAATTTTGATTGGTATTTGTATTTCACATTTCAGGAACAGTCATATTTTACCTTTTATGGAGTGTTTGTTCAGTTAAGTTCATTTCCCGGATCTTATGACTTAGGACCTCCCAGAAGGGGAGGGGGAGTGAGTCAGGAGAGGTTCTTCCATATATGGGCTGCTTTATGAAATGGAGTCAGTTTTATAAAATGGATGCTTCACTTCCTTTTTCTTTCTCTCTCTTTCTCTCTTCTTTCTTTTTCTCTCTCTTTTTCTTTCTTCTTTATTTCTCTCTCTCTTTCTTTCTTTCTCTCTTTTGTTGTTTTCAATCAGACTGGCTGATCAATAAGACCCAGAAATTCTCCTGCCTCTGCTCACCATAGAAGTGGGGTTATAGATATATGGCCATGAACAACTTTTTAACATAGCTGCTGGGGATTGAGCAGACCCTCTCAGGCCCTCATAACTCCCTGGTCAAATGCTCTTACCTACTGAACCATATCCCTAGCCCCCTTCATCAGCTATTTTATCTCATGCTATTTTCTTTACCATTCACCATTCCCCATCATCTGAAGTTGATCAATAAAGAAGAATCCTAAAGAGAATGGGAGACATTGAGTCTATTCAAGCGTGCTCTGTGCCCTCTGGATGAAGCTTAGTTTCTGTACCCAGAAACAGCAAGGAAGCAGCAGGAAGACAGATGCTTTAACTTTAATTGCAGCCAGAAAACAGCTTAGAGCTATGAAGCTTTGAAGCTACTGTCTCATCTGCTTCCAATTTAAAAAGTTGCATCTTTACCAGGGACATTGCAGTCATTTGGCCATATTCTCCCTAAAATTGAGAAGCATGAGTGATGACTCCTGGAGCTCAAGAGAGTTGACCACTGACTTGATTTAGTAATGGAAAGGAGGTCTGCCAGCCTCGGGCTCTGCTTTCCTTCACACAGAGAAGACACAGCTTAAGGAAGTAAAGATTTAATTCTATAATTCAGAAAGTAAAAAAGAAGTTCTAAAGGGAATGGGCATAAGTATATCAACTACCATGATTTACCCCTTCTGGAAACAATCTTTCCAGAGAAGCCTTTTAAGAAAGTTTCTAATAGACCTTAATGAGATTAACATCCCTTCTGGGAAGTTAATTACCCACCCACACAGCAAATTGTTAGTCAGAAGCTAAAGAATCTTTAACTAGACATTTCTTAACTACATTTATTTTTTAAATTTTCTATTAAAAAGAGAATATTTGGGCTGTCCACTAAGACTCTATTCTAGTGTAGCAAATTAAAAAATGTGACCTTTGCTTGCTAATCATTTTTATTAGATGCACATTTCTAAAATTTCAGTACTCAACCCCACCAGAGGGTAAGTGTCCTCTTGAAACATGTTGTAAACCAGGGCCCATAGCTGTAATGACTCAGCAAGGTTTCTCCTTGGTATCATATGAGAGAGCACCCAGAGATTTTTCCAGCCAAGTAATCTACACTGAGCTTGTATATATTTATTCTCAGTATAAATAACTAAAAAAAGGAGGTAGATGGCAAATAACTTTTTAAAGGTACAAATATAATGGTTTTCTATATAAAGTTCAAAGAGATTGATACTTAAAACATTCATCAAAATGGAACTACTGGAATTCAAGGTTAAAGAGACAATCTTGGAAAGTGCAAGAGAGGAATGACTCCTCCCATAAAAGATGAATTGGTGATTTCATGTCAGAAATTATGAATGCAAAAATGCAGTGGGATGCATATTTATATAATAATATGACTTTAATATTCTAATTGATTATGGTGACACACACCAGGAATATCAGCCCTCAGGAGATAGAGGCAAAAGGGTCAGGACTCCAAGGCCAGTGAGTTCAGGCCCAGCATAAGCTATATGTGATCCTGTATCAAAAAGCAAATTAATACATAAATGCATAAATAAATATTCATCAAAATAAAGGTGAGGGTTGAGATGATAACTCAGTTGATAAATTGCTTACCTCACAAACCTGAAGATCTGAATTATATCCCACAAATCCATGTTTTAAAAAAATACAGCAAAACAGTTGCAGTGGCTCATGCATTTGCCCCAGCACTAGGCAGCTGGAGACAGGGGGATCCCTGAGGTTCACTACAAGCCAGCCTAGCCTATCTGGCAGGACCCAGGGAAGTGTGGTTTCAAAAGAGGTGGTTGTGTTACAGAAATACTCAGTGACAAAAGAGAGCCATTTCAGCAAGAGGAGAGTGGAGTTTACTTTCACACCCTGAAGGTCCAAACATCGAAAAGCCTTGGCTCAAAACCTCAATTGACAAAGGAGTTTTATAGCAATAAAGAGTGGGTATGTGACATTAGACATGTAAATTACAAGCACCAACAACTCACAACTCTACAATGTGTTCTGGGGCAGTTCAGATAATCCTTCCCAGGTATTCTCAGGCCTCATCTTTTCCTAACTTCCTTTTCAGAGTTAAAGCAAATACTTGTCTCATTGAACTTCAAAGCTGTGGTAGGTTCTCACCTCATGCTATGTGACTGGCCATCTGTGGCAAACAATTGTCTGCAGAATGTAACAATGAATACAAGGAGGGGGGGCAGTAAGCTTGCTCTTGGATTCCAGTTTGCTCCAAGAGTTGGCATCTGAGGAACAATAATTGACATTATCTTCTGGCCTACACACACGTGTGGACATGCATGTACACATACCCAGACACAAACACACACAGACACACACATGGACACATACACACACACATGGACACACACATACACATACACACAAACACATACATACACACAGACACACACACATACACACACAAATAAATGCATAATACATAAATATACACACATACAAAGACACACACATACACATACACACATACACATACACACATACACATACACACATACAAACACATACACACAGACACACACACAATCACAAAACAAAGGTGTAGTTAACAAATTTTCAAATAAATGCTTCAATAGTATTAGACCCAACTTACAGACAAGCTAAGAGTCTTTTAGTTGAAGGAAAAGGACAATAATTTGAATTCACACAAACTAAACCACAGCGGTGATAAAGGTAAATACACATGTGATGATTAAACTTTCTTCTCATTTTGCGCCTAGAATGATTTAAGAAATACAAATCATGTCTGTGAGTGTTTCCAGAGAGGTGTTACCTAAGGAGTGATCAGCAACTTCATAGCTCCCCCCCATCACTTCCCCATCACAGGTTTCAGTATCTCTGAACTGTGAGTCAAAATAGCCTCCTGTCTTGTGGTAGTTTGAATGGATGTCCCCCAATAGATTCAAAAGTGTAAAAATGTTTTTCTCAAGCTGCCTGGCTGGAGGAGGTGTCACCTAGGCCAGATTCTAGCATCCAGCCAAAGGTGATTCAGGGTGGATGTGAAATTCCAGCTATAGATATGCAAAAAGTATTTGGAGCTGAAGTTTGACAGTCCTGCTGTTTTGTTGGAGTTGGAGTGTGCTGGCTGGAGGTGATGGGTTTCTCTCTCTGCTTGGATCTGTGAAAGGGGGCCAGCCTTTTTCTTCATTTTTGAACTTCCCCTGAATCTGTTACTTTAATAAATACTTTCCTCCCCAAATTGTGCCTGGTTTGGAGATTCATCCCAGCGGCGTGACACGTCTGTTATTTCCCAAGTATCTGGTCATAGACATGAGAAAACAAACTAGCACAATGTGGTGAAGTATGCAAACCAGCATCCAAAATCCAACTAAATAAAGCAATAATTATAAAAATTATAAATTGGGCCTAATCTAGATGTATATTTTAATGTCAATGAAGCCCAGAGAAGTGGGAGGGATGAAGATACATTGGAATAAAACTTTTGTATCTTACTGAAACCGTGATGACAAATTCAAACAAGATTTTTATAATACTGCAATCCTCAGGATAATTATGAAAAAAATTAACTGAATGAGTCACAAAAGAGAATTACTGAAAGGGAAATCAAACTGATACATTAGATTAGAATATATCTATTTAATAGAACATAAGACTAGAAAAACAAGAAAGACATAAAACAGAAAATAAATTTAAAATTGGGAGATGTAAACACTGGGCTGTATGTATACACATAAATGTAAATGTGTTCAATATTTTAATAAAAATCACAAATTGGCAGTATGTAACTACAAAACAAAATATCAAGCTGTATTGTATCTGCAACAAATATATTTTACATTCAAACACACAAATTAATTGCAAATATTAGTTAACATAAAAATGGAGCACTCTTCTGTATCAACCAAATGTTGAGCCATAAAAAGACCATAAGCTGGGCCATTAAACATTCCTTAATAATTTAGTGTTTTGGACTGAATGTGAAATGTCTCCCACAGGCTGCATGTGTTTGGGAAAGTTGTGAAACCTGTAGTTGGTGGAGGCTTGTTGGAGGAAGTGTGTCATTGGGGGGGAGGGGGAAGTGCCATGGAGTTTTATAGTTTGACAATACTTCCTGCTCAATCACTCTTCCTGGTTGGATATAATGTGACCAGATTTCTCCACTTTGATGGACGAAATTCTCCAAAACAAAGTAAACCCCTTCTTTCTTAAGTCATTTCTTATTGGCTATTTGGTCAAAGAAATGAGTCAAGTTACATCTAAAAAATATTTGAAACTGGGCTGGAGAGATGGCTCAGGGGTTAAGGTGCTTGCTTGAAAAGCATAACAACCCAGGTTCAATTCGCCAGTACCTAGGTAAAGCCAAATGTACAAAGTGGTGCATGAATCTGGAATTCCTTTGTAATGGCTCTCTCTCTCTCTCTCTCTCTCTCTCTCCTTGCAAATAAATAAATAAAATATAAAGGCATTTTTCAGTTATAAATAAAAATTTCAAAAATTTGAAATAATAGAAAGTGTATTATATATGACTTTAAAAATTTGAAACTTTTTATCATACTTATCTTTTTATCATATTTATTCATGGAGTAAAATTGGAAATTGACCACAGAACAAAATTCACATTTTTTGAGGTTGTGGAAATAATTTGAGTAATGAATACATGAGAGAAAGAAAACATCACAAAAGATAAGGAAAAAATATTTTGAGATGAGTAAAAACCAAATGCAGATAAGACAGTGTTTACAAGGAACGGCATAGATACAATCACTTATGGAAGCAAATCAGAAAGATTCAAAATCACTACCTACTATTTTTCCCATATGGATCTATAAAAACAAACTAAAATAAACTCAGACAAACTGCAGGGGAAAGGAATGGTACCTAGAGTGAAAGTTATTGAAATAGAGAATAAATTAATCAATTGGGAAAGTCAATGAAAATAAAGATTGTTTTTCTTTTTGAAAAGATCAACAAAGCTGACAAGTTTTTCCTACATTGACCAAAAAGAAAGAAAATACTAAAATTAAAAATGATATTCTGAATATTGCCAGTTGTGATCAGTTTATTTTGTAGGTAGTATAAAATAAAAGAGCACTGGCTGGGTTATTTATGATGAAAACACAAATATATATTCACAGTTTTGGAGACTGGGAAGTCCAGAACCGAAGGGAAGAAACTTGACCACATTTGTCTCTTCATAAGGAGCACAGTGCTGTGATAACAAACGCATTATTAGGGTCATAGCATAGGTCCACTTACAAGAACAGAGACCTTATAGCTGAAGGACCTCCTGAAGGTTCCATCTCTCACCACTATCAAAACAGGAGTCAAAAGAATCTCCTAGGAATACATAACTTTAAGATCCTCATCCTCCAGGGTGGAACAACAGCTCTTGCCACATGGAGACGGAAGGATTGGCAATTGAAGGTCAGTCTCACCTACTAGCAAGTTCAAGCTGCTGCCTGAGATTTTATCTCAATTTAATTCTTATTCCAATTCAAAACTTTCCATTTTGATGGGCAGACATTCCAGATGAGTCTGGCTGGTGTGGGCACCGAGGAACTGAACCTGGGGTTTTGGGGTTTAGAGGCGAGCACCTTCACCATTGAGCCATCTCTCCAGCCCCAAAACTTTCCATTTTGGAAACATCCAGATGGAACTGAGCCAGGGTGCTGAATTTTTTTTTTGTGCAGTCTTAAGTCCATGTGTGCTGCTTGAACCAAACACTACAAACTAAAGAATTAATTAAACGTAGAAATTTATTTCTAGGACTAGAGAGATGGCTCAGCAGGTATGAGCACTAGAATGCAAGCATGAGAGCCCCAAAGAGGCCTGAGAGACCATTTGAGTTGGATACTCAGGGACCCACATCAACAACTGGGTGTGGCCACAGCACATCACAGAGTAGAGCAGAAATCTGAGATTCACCAGAGCTCCAGGAAAACCAGCAAGCTCTTGGATCAGTAAGAAACTTGGACTCTCTAAAGATGGAGAGGAAGGCCCAACATTCCGCCCCCCACCCCAGTCATCGCAGGTAGAATCATTCCACTGGGCATGTGCAAAGGAGCTGCAAGGGCACCTACACATCTCTCTCTCTCTCTCTCTCTCTCTCTCTCTCTCTCTCTCTCTCTCTGTGTGTGTCTCTATCCGTCTCTCTCTCTCTCCCTCCCTCCCCCCTCTTTCTCTCTCTCCATACTGCATTGCACATACACACACTAGCCGAAAAAAAAACAAAAAACTTTCTAATAGTTCTGGATGCTGGGATATCCAAGACATGATCCAGGATGGTTCCTTCTCTAGTGAAGTCTCAGTTTCTTGTTCCACAATGGTAGCTGGGAATTTTTGTCTATACCTGCAGGAATAAAGAAGGACAAGGAAAAGATGAATGGTGTGTAAACTGTCACCTATAGGGACTTAATTCTATTCATGACTGATGACCACTCATGACCTATATCCATCTCCTAAGGGATTCACCTCTTAACAATGTTGCACTGGACATGAAGTTTCCATAGGAATTTGGAAAGGATGAAAACATCACAGGATAACAATGAATGACCTTAACTTTCAATGCTTACTATAGAGATGAGGCATCAAATCATACAGCATTAAACGGCAAGCTATAAAGACGAAATGGCAAAATGTGAAAACAAGCTAATTTACCAACTGTCTGTTGATATGACAAATTTCTTGTTTTCTCTATAGCTTCAGTTTGCATTTTTAAATGTGGATACTTGTGTGACAGTTCAGGCAAGCTCCACAGACCCCCTCCCCTTGAGTGGGAGGTGTCTCTAGTCAGAGCTGAAACCTAGATGCAAAAACTGATTGGTCAGGTATAGACCAATCAGTAGTCTCTCTGACTTACCTGGGGGAAGTTTTAAAAAGCTTCCCTAGAACAAAGGCCAGTCTTCTTTTTGCACATGGTACCCTAGAAGGAGGGCTTTCATTTTCCAGGTAAGGCTGGGGTGGGGGTGGGGTCAGGATTCTTTTCCACATAAACTTTTCCCTCTCATGATACCTCTGATACCTTTTCTTCTGCTGCTTGTTTAGCTAAGCATCAGAGATTTATTAAAATCTCTCCCATATATTCTCCCCACACTGGTGGCTGGAGAACTCTGTAACTCCCCATGTTCCCTTAAATAACAAAGTCTCCCACTGTACCTTAATATCTTGTTGTCTATGATTTTAATTCTTTAACTTTGTAGACAAGAACTCAGGTACTCCTTAAATTTTGAGGTGCATCGGAATTTCTGGTGGGCGTTATCTAAATTCTAACGCTCAGCTCACCCTGCTACAAGTGAAATGTCTACATCAAGGCATTGTTAGATATGAAAGATAGGAAACATTTTGAAGTGAATTAACTTTTATACATTTTACTGGTCACACAAGTATTGTATAGTTGTGAGTTGTTGTAACAAAATACCCTAAACTAAAACAACTTAGGCTCACAGTTCAAGAGGGTAGCATCCAACAGTTTAAGAGGGGAGGCACCATGGAAGAAACAGGAAGGGAGGGGGAGATGCTGATGTTCAGTTTGCTTTCTCCTTTTAATTTATTCTGGGATCCCAACTGATGGAATGGTGCTGTCCACAGTGAGAGTGAGTCTTCCCATCAGGTTAATCTAAAAAATCGCCTGATAGATAATGCCCAGAGATATGTCTCCCAAGTGATGCTCGATTCATTCAGGTTGACAACAGATATTGGTCACTGCAGGTAGCAAATAGTAAAATCAGTATCAAATCTCCTGTACCACCAAAACGGGGGGTCCAAGAAGCTGTTGCTTTCTAGTTCTTCAGAATCAGCTTAGTGGAAGCCTCCTGCAAATATCAACAACAGAGTCCCCCTTCCACTGAGGAGCTGTCCAGCATAAAGTCACACAGTTCTCACAACAGTCCTTGGCTCAGAGACTAAGGGAGATACAGTGACCACGGCATGGCTTTGGTGAGTCAGATTTATATCTGAGCAACCTGCTAGGTTGGCCACAACTTTCTTGATTTTCATTATAGGTCTATGTCTCCCTATTCCTCTGCTTTCCTTCCAAGCCATTATGGATTGAATATGAAATATTCTCTATAGGCTCATGTGTTTCCACAATCAGTCCACAGCTGGTGGGACTTAAAACGGTTCTAGAACCTTCTAGTTCTCTAGAGGAAGTGGATCTCTGAGGACAAGCCTTGAGGTTTTATAGCCTGGCCCACTTCCTGTTTGTTTACTCTCTGCTTCCTATTTGCTGATACAATGAGACCAACTCTGCTGGGGGGGCTCCTGCAGCTTTGTCTTTTCTGCCAGGATGGGAATTATCCCCTGGAACTGTGAACCAAAGCAAATAAATCCTTCCATCCTCAAGCTTCTTCTCGTCAGGTATTTATTTGGCCACAACAACAAATAAAGTAGCTAGTAAAAGTGTTAATCTCCAATAAACACCTTACACACTAAACTTTGCCTTAAGTCTGTCTCTGTGAACCCCAGTCATAGAGCAATTAGAAGCGATATGTGTAAATAAGCCATGAGGAATGTGATGTGGAGCCATGGTTAAAGGAAGGAGAAGGAAGCTGACGAAATGACACTTCAGAGTAGAAGAACAAATGTCATTTGGACCATGGGATCACATAATGACTGAACCTCATGAAGGCAGTAAGTACAGAGATGACAAGTAGTCTGGTGTCACCATCTTTGGTTTGGTGGGTTAATTTATGTGACCTCCGTGAGGAGGGAACCCGCAGATCACCATCTCTACATCCATTTTGCCTGTCTTCCTCACCACGGTGGTGGCTCAATTTACAATGTTAGGATCCCCAATTCATCACGGTGACTCCCTAAGTGCATCGTAAATGTGGTAGATTAGATTTTATATATTTTAGCTTCACAAATCATAATTTATGAGTTCTCCCTCTTGGATCTAGAATGCAAAGAGAGATATAAGGAAAGGGGTAGAAAAGAGTGAGATCATCTCCTTGGAATTAGACAAATGAAGCCTGTCTGAGAAGACACACCCAGTGTCCACAAATTTATGGAGTTCAAAACAGAAAATAATTACAGTGTAGAGATGGCTGGCGTTGGGTGAACCTGCTTTATTCCTAATGTTGGTTGGCAGCTTCTCATCCTGATTATTCCATCTGGAGATAATTGTGTGATATCATCCATAAAATTAAATCATAAATCAACTCAACTAGTGAACAAGCCAGCAAGCTGCTGAGAAAACCACATATCAGGGAGGGTAGGCTACTCATTTTGATAGGAGTAGAATGAAGGGTGGAAGACATGAAAAGAATGACCCTCAGCATGTCCACAGGCTCAATGCTGTCAACATGACCGAGCTCACACCCTGATAATGTCAAGACAGCCAGCATGTTGTGTGTACTGGCAATTTATGATCAGAAACCCATGTTCTCTGTTCATGAATTTTAGGGATGGCTGGTATGAGCTGTGGATGTCCAAAGTGAAAGCATTATTTTTGTTTTTGTTTTCAATGAATTAACAGGGGAAACTGTCCACATAGCAAAGTCATCTATAATAGTTCTTGGTCAAATATCTACTCTAGTCTCATTTTTGGAAAATGTGACTATTTGAACAATAGAACACAGATTTTGATAGGAAGTGAACTGTGATCAAATTTCAGTGTATTTTTAAGGGGAATATGCCCTTCTCAGACAACAGGAACCACACTGTTCTCAAGCTGTTAATGATGATTCATGAAGTAGTGAAGTCATTAAGTTAAGGCAATCACTCATGGGTACATAACCGAGGGACTCTAAGTAAACATTAATCAGATACCTGCACATCTATCCTTATTACTGAATTATCCACAATAGCTATGAAATGGAACCAGCCTGGTCATCCATGGACAAATGAATGGAGAAAAAAATCTGTACTTGTACAAAATGGATGTCTTATACATGCTTGCTTATATTGTGTTCATGTTTGTTGCATGTATTTGTGTGCATATATGTGTGCACATGTGCATGCCAGATAACAACTATGGGTGTCATGCATGTTTTTTTTTTTTTTGAGATGGGGTCTCTCATTAGATTGGGGCTTACTAAGTAGGGCTAGACTAGCTGGCCAGCAAGCCTTAGGGGATCCTCCTGATTCTGTCAGAGCTGGGGTGACAGGATGCATCATTAGAGAAGGCACAGAGGTCTTCATGTTTCTGTGGCAAATGAGCACTTTACCTACTGAACTATCAGCCCAGCTCCTACACTATTACCTCAAAATGAAATCTACATTTTTCAGGAAAATGAATGGAATAACAAATCATTGTTAAGGGAAATAAGATTAAGACAGATGCTATGATTGCTTTCTTATATGGATTCTAGATTCAAGTGTGTGTGTGTGTGTGTGTGTGTGTGTGTGTGTGTGTGTGTGTGTGTAAGTAGAAAGGTGACTGAGAAAGGAGGAAGCAATTTAAGAGTGTAGAGAGGGAAAAAAGAAAGAGAAAGTAACAGAGTTCATGTGATATTAAAGCAGAAAGGAGATGAAAAAGTCGAAACAAGAGAGGGAGGCAGAAGGGACTGGGGAGGGCAGTGAGGCAGAAGGACCATACAGCAAGGTATAATAACACACATGTATGGAAATGCTACAGTGAAGCCCTCTGCTTGGTAGGAAGACTGTCATAGTCAGTCACATGTCACTGGGATGAATCTCCAAACCAGGCACAATTTGGGGGAGGAAAGTATTTATTGAAGTGACCCATCCAGGGGAAGTTTCAATAATGAAAGGTTGGTCCCTTTCACAGATTCAAGCAGAGAGAGAAACCCACCACCCGCACCTCAGGCAAGCAAACACACTCCAAAACTGGCAAACAAGAGGAACTCCAGGCTTGAGCTCAGACTGCTTTTTGCACATGTATAGCTAGAATTCCAGAAGCACCCCAGAAACACCTTAGGGCTGAACCCTAGGATCTGACCAAGGTGACACACCTCCAGCCAGAACTGGCTGGAGACAATTACAATTATAATAAACTTTTGAATCTATTGGGGGACATTATTCAAACCACCACAAAGACCTTTAAAATTCATTTAATAAAAAGATCCAGAAAGAAAAGATAAAGAGTAACAAATGGTGTAAATAATTGCTATGTATTGTCACAGATTCCTCTGTCCTGACCAGCAAGATGGAGAGCTTCCAATACCTAAAGTTAGCCCAGGTTCCCTGGTAGCTCAGGTTAGAACAAATGACCACAGAGTGGAGATTTGGGTTGAATCACTTGAGATAAACAACCTTATCAACTTTAGAGATCCCACGGGGACTTGGATAAATACAAAGTCCAGCTGTATGCTGAGTCTCTGAATTTTTTTAATTATTTTATTTATTTAGTTAGGTTTGGTCTTTCAAGGTAGGGTCTTGCTCTAGCCCAGGCTGACCTGGAATTGTGGTCTCAGGCTGGCCTTGAACTCACAGCAATTCTCCTACCTCTGCCTCCTGAGTGCTGGGATTAAAGGTGTGCACCACCATGTCTGACTATGAGTTTTTGAAACAGCAACAGTACCAGATGTTGGAAAGCTGCCCTCTCAGGAGCATCTGCCCCTAGATGGCCATGCAACCACCGAGCCAACATGCAAGGTAGACTGCTAGAAGGGGGCATTCTTTCTTCTCTCTGAATAACAACAGGAGCCATGGAGCAAGTCACAAGCTTTGCATACCAGCTTTGTTTTTGTTTTCTCGATTGTACTGAATTCATATCATGTGCATATGCTGAACTCTATGCATTTACAAGTGTAGAGACCTAATAAGTTTGGGACAAATCTAAAATGTGTATTGATCAGAAAATGAAAAACCTTCATAGAAATTAATACTATTTGCTTGTCCCTAATTATTCCCTCCTGGCCAGCTCCTGCTTACCAAGAACCCTTGTCTAGCCTCTCCCTTCTGGTCTACCTGAACTAGAAATGAGACAGGTGGATGGATTTTGTAACAATGAAGAATCCCACAATCTCATTTTTATTATCCTTATTGGATTGCTACAAGCAGCTAAAAATCTTTCAATTGCAAACACCAGTAACTCAAACTTGTCTTTGCAAAAGAAAAAGAAAGAAATGACTATGGAAAATAAATCCACATTAAAATTTAAGTAGATGTATCTAGCAGAGGACAGTCTCAGTCACTATCACCTTCCTATTCTCTCTCTCTCTCTCTCTCTCTCCCTGTGTGTGTGTGTGTGTGTGTGTGTGTGTGTGTGTGTGTGTACATCTGGGTGCAAAATGTATGTGCACATATTTGTGTACATGCAGAGACCAAAAGATATCCCTGGATGTCATTCCTCAGGAATTATTTACCTTTATCTATTGAGACAGGGTCTGTCACTGGCCTGGAGTTCTTCAGATAGGTTAGGCTATTTTCAGCAAACCCAAGGAATTCTCCTATCTCTGCTTCCCCATTGATAGCTTTAGAGGCATGCACCACCACAGTGGCTTTTTTGTTTGTTTGTTTGTTTGTTTGTTTGTTTATGGGTTCTGGTGATCAAACTCAGGCCCTTGTGTTTACTGGGAAATCACTTTACTGACTGAGCCATCTCCCCTGCCTATTTCTATTCCTCCTGCCTCTCCCCCTTCCTAGCTCTGTATCTATCTCTATCTTAGCCAACTTACATCTTAATTCCATTCTTTTCCATTTTGATGTCATTCTCAGCTAAGTGGGGACAGGCTGTTTGTTCCTTGGGATCCATGATTTCTGAGAACAAGAGAGCACCTATTTCTCAGGGATGCCACAAACAGCGCAGTGTGACTGAAGTGTGGATCAGGGCAATGGGGAAAGGCAAGGTGAGTCTCCTTGATTGGACCCAGACCACATGTCATGTGTCAGTCCTGTAATGACACACTTTACAAAGCGCTAAAGCTACGAAATGAGACAAGCAAAGCTCTACTTCATAAGGATCCCTTTGACAGTGCTAGGTAGAGTAGAAATGTTAGGGGTGACTGAACTCAGCACATGGTGAGGTTTTAGCCATGTAAGAATTATAAAAGGTTAGAAACCAAGTCTTAAACACATCAGGAAACAAATGAAATAATGGAGGGCGGCCAAATATGGAATAGTCAATGGTATCATGAATACCTCAAGTAGGACCACTGAGTTTGAATGAATTCTTACTTCATAGGTGTTTTGAAGAAATCTTTCAACTTTCTATGGACACATGCTCCCAAGTCTGCTAGCTCTTCATCCTATTTTTAGCAGAGACATCTTAGAATTGCTTATGCTTAGAATTGACACTGAGAAAGGAACTAAGGTAATTCTCTCTTTTTTTTAACATTGGAGGGTAGGATATTTATTCTATCTTTCAAACTAATTCTTCTCTTAAAAAAGATTAAACATTCCTTATAAATTTTAATAATCTTGGGCTGAAGAGATGGCTTAGTAGTTAAGATGTTTGCCTGCAATGCAGAAGGACCAGAGTTCAATTCCCCAGTGTCCATGTAAAGCCAGATACACAAGAGGGTGTATGTGTCTGGAGTTCATTTATAGTGGCTGGAGGCCCTGGCATGCCCATTCTCTCTCTCTCTCTCTCTCTCTCTCTCTCTCTCTCTCTCTCTCTCTCTCTCTCTCTGAAATAAATAAAATAAAATTTTAAAAATCTTTTTAAAATTTTAATAATCTAAAGAATGGATATTACAAATATTGTTTTTTTTGCAAACATTGTGTGCTGTGAGTTAAAGATTTTTGAAATGTTAGTTTATAAAAGATAGCCTTTAGTAGCTACCTGAAGGGGAACTCTAGGAGAAGCCTGCTTCAGCCTCTAGCCCAACAGAGGGTCAGAGTAAGCTACTGGGAGCAATAAAACTTTACTCATAAAGATAAGCAATAGGCCATGGTTGGTCAACTTCAAAAAAATAGCATATTATTATTTACATTGATGATCAAGGTTTTTTGGCAACCTCATAAAATTAATTTATCCCCTGTGGCATGTAAACAGGAGGGAGGCTATTAGGGAGAACAGAGAGGAATTGGGGTGGTCAACAAATTTATGGCAAATTTGTGCACCTTGAATTTGAGAAGTGACCCCAAATCCTGTCTACTAATTAAGATAAGGCAATTTGTATTAAATATGACTTTTTAATCTCTGGCTCTGAACACTTATATGCTAGTAGCGTTTTCTTACCCATGGAGGTATGTCAAAGACACCTACAGAATGCTGAAACTCCTGTTAAATCCTACTTAAACCAAATTGTATTTCAAATACCAGAATAAATGATACTTAAAGCTCTGTATGCTAAATAAATAAATAAACAAATAAATAAGCAAGCAAAAAATTTTTCCAAGTACAGGGCTTCAGAATCTCCAATTTTGTTTTGTTTGTTTGGTGGGTTTTTTTTTTTTTTTTTTTTTTTTTTTTTTTTTTTTTTTTTTTTTTTTTTTTTTTTTTTTTTTTTTTTTTTTTTTTTTTTTTTTTTTTTTTGAGACAATGTCTCACTGTGTATCCCAGGCTGACCTTGAACTTGCAATTTCCCTGTGTCAGCCTCCTCACAGTTATCCATAGGTCATAGATGTGCACCACCATGCTTGGTATAGTCCTAGTTTTGTTGGTTGTAAAAGTAGTTTGTTACCAAAATAAAAACTCAAGAGTATGCCGGGCGTGGTGGTGCATGCCTTTAATCCCAGCACTCGGGAGGCAGAGGTAGGAGGATTGCTGTGAGTTCGAGGCCACCCTGAGACTACATAGTGAATTCCAGGTCAGCCTGGGCTAGAGTGAGACCCTACCTCGAAAAACCAAAAAAAAACAAAAACAAAAACAAAACCCTCAAGAGTGTTATATTCGGAAAGACTCTAAGCAGAAAGTTCCAGAACACAAAAAATCTTTTCATCTGGTCTCCAGTGTGGAAGTCCAGATTTTAGAAGAAGCCAGCCACAAAATTTCAGAGTGAGAAGAAGCAGATACCTATGCTGGAACTTTCAAGCAAAACCAGCTTAATTAATCATACTTAGAAAGATGCCTTTGAATAATTCTTAGGTTTTGTGAACCAAAAATATGCCCTGAAATTTGTTATTTTTTTATGAAGCTAGCCATCAAGTGTGATGACACAATCACCCTTGGATTTAGGAGGTAGAAGCAGGAGGATTGGAAGTTTAAGGTCATTCTTGGCTGCAGAGTGAGATGAAGGACAGTCTGAACTACAGGAGCTCCGGCCTCCAGAAACAAAACCAAACAAAAACTGTTGAAGTGTGCTCAGCCATTAATAAAATGTACCATTTGATTCACAGTCTTGCTTCTGTACATGTGGCCAATGGACCACAATGCTGGCTTCACTTGCATGCTTGTTAAAGATGCATTGTCTCCAGCCATATCCTGACTCCCTGCAACAGTCTGTTCTGTCAATATCCCCAGGCAGATTCATGCACCTTGAATTTGAGAAGTGACCCCTAATGGTGGTTACTAATTAAGATAAGGCAATTTGTATTAAATATGACTTTTTAATCTCTGGCTCTGAACACTTATATGTTAGCAGTGTTTCCTTATCCATGGAGGTATGTCAGACACATACAGAACACTGAAACTCTTATTAAACCCTATTTAAACCATGGTTGTATTTTTCCTCCTTTTCTTTCCTTCCCTCCCTCCCTCTCTCCCTTCATCCCTCCCTTCCTTTCTTCTTTCCTTCCTTCTTTCCTTCTTTCTTCCTTCCCTCTCTCCCTCCCTCTGTCTTTAATCTTTAATGTGGTATTAGAAATTGAACCTAGAAAATATTATTTTCATCTGGTTGTTAGCTCCAGAAGAAACTGCTCTGCCAACACAATAATTTGAATATAAAACATCCCCACAGGCACATGTGTGGTGTTGGAATAAACTAGATTCCCTGTGGATGATATGTTGGGAGATTGTGGAAACTTTAGGAGGTGGGATATGGATGGAGGAAGTAGGCAATGGGGCTGAGTCCTTGAGGGCATCTCAGCCCCAGATCTTTCTGTTCACCCTGTCAGTGTCCTGTCCATCGCAATGTGAATTTTACAAGCAACCCTGGTAAGATAATGTGCCCCCAGAGGAAAGTTACATTGTGGACATTAATGTCTGGGCATCAAGAAACTGCACCTTCCATATTAACTAGTATTAACTGCTATTCATATAATCTGAAAGTCCACAGGACTGATTAGTTATGCTGTGGACATTCCATTATGCATCCAGACCTGGGACAAGTCTCCATAACCTACTGAACCCTGATGTGCGGAAGTGATCTATGGAAAGTCAAAAACAAACCTCCCATCAGCCTGCTGAGATGAAGACTGGGGTCTGATTTGAGTTCATGGTTAAATGAATACTTGAAAAGGAATGTGCACGTGAGAGACCTATAACCACAGCAATCGATCAACCCAGGATGAACCAGCAAAACAGACACCAACGATTTTAAACACAACCTCAAGCAGAAGCACAGAGGCCCCTAAGGCCTCAACTACAAAGCAGCTTTAACTCTCACCCACCATGACTCAGGAAACTGAGCAGAAGAGGGGGCGGAAAGATTGTAAGAGTCATGGTGGGGGAGAATATCCAGAGATATGGCCCCCCTCAGTAACAAAATGCAAAGGGGGGTGGAACCAGGTTGACGCCTAGGCTATTCACAACCCCTACCCCATGGACTGATCCAGATGCCCACGGAGGAGGATATCCAACTAACCGGGGACAGGGAAGAGGGAAACAGGGGAACTGGAGACATCAACACATTATTCCCTTATTAAGTGTATCTAATTATGGATAATAAAAAAAGGAATGTGCTTCTTCCTTTCCCATTCACCTGATGTCTTAGGATGTCGTAGCTGAAAATTTATACCTTTCCACACGTATCAACCCATAATTGTGTTTGTAGTTGAAGGTCATCTTCTCCGGGTCTCTCATAAAGACTGGCAATGTTGCTCTGTTAACCCAGACAAAGGTGACTCCAAAGTGACCCTGAGAGATATGAAACAATTCATCTAACCACAACACCCCATCAACAGGGGCCAAAAAAATTGAAAACTGTAATTCTAGATTTCCAACCTCAGCGCCGCTCCCTCTGCAGGTTTGGAAAATATCTCAAAACAATAGTCATTATTCCAGTAGCATTCATTGCTGTTCACAAAAATCAAGATGTGAAGGCAGCCAAGCCTCCCTCCATGTCCCACCCTGTGCCTTCCACAGGCCTGTTCCACATCTTTCCTCCCCAGGCTTCGGCTTTGCCCTGGGTTCCAAGATGACATCAGGAGGCCGAGGCAAAGTTATGGATGATGGAAAAGGACTTTAGGGGTAGAGTTGAAGGTGAAAATCTCAGGCAAGACTCCAGCCTAGCTCTTTGCATGATTCCCTCTAGACTGTTACAATACTCCATTCTGTCTGTGGGCAAACTGATTACAAAAATTGATCAGTTTCCCCTTTGGGCAGAGGGCAGAATGGAAAAAGGGTTTGGCTTTTTTCATCCATGACGTGGGGACACAGTCATGGGCATAGAGGCTTCAGTTAATGAAGCTTCCTTTAAGGCTCCTATAAACCCAGTATCTCTGCAGTTCACAACTCCAGGTTGGAGAGAGGAAGGAGCTCCCAAGACTGGAGGAGGAGGCCCAGTGACCTCATGCTTGGTAACCAAATCCAAGCCTCGGGATAGGGACCGTCATGCAGAGAGGCTGTAGTGTCAAGATTGAGTGGGACAGGAGAGAGAGAGAGAGGCCAGGGAGTGTGCAGGGCAGTCCAGGTCAGTGCCTGACCCTCTGTGTCACTGGGGCTTTAGGGCTTGTGTACTAACCTCAGGTACCTGATACCAGGCATCAGGCCATGTGCACCTGGATGGCCTCCTCATTTTGTCCACTCCACACCTTGGCATTGATGAGTTGGCCTCTGATGTGCTCCTTCCTTCTGAGCATGGGTTTTTAATAGAAGAGGTTTAGAGTTTGAAAGAGTCCAGTTATCACATACTTAAGCTTTTCACTTCATAGATGGCTGAGGGTAAACACAGCATGTAGGTGACCAGCCGAGCTGGTGACAGGGTGATGAACACCATGGAGATTGCCCTTCTCTCCCCTCCCTTCCCCGGATCTACCTCTCTCTTTTTTCTCTCTTTACCTCTCTCTCTCTCCTTTTCTCCTCTCCATTCCTTCTCTCCTTTCCCTTCTTTCCTCTCCTCCTCTGTCACAATTCTTTCCTCCTATTTCATCTCCTCCCTTCTCTTGTCTCCCTTCTTTCTCCCCCTCTTTCTCTCTGTTATTTCCTCTCTTCTTTCTTCTCCTCTCTCCACTTCCTTCCCTTTTTCCTTCCCTCTCTCCTCTGCCCTTCTTCATTTCTTCTCCTCCTCTCCACTCTCCTAAGGTGCCCATTTTTCTCTGCTTCACCTTATCTCTCTCCCCTCATACGATAGTGTCAGAAAGTAGGAAGTCAGAGTTCTTGTCCCCAAATCAGTCATAAAATAGCCTTGTGAGTGGCTAAAAATTACCCAGATTCAGGGATCCTGTTTGACCATTTACTAAAGAGTGATCTGATGAGAACTCTGACAGCAACGGTTCCTGGCTTCCCCAAACCCAATGCTTTTTCTTCTGGCTATGTGTGAGTTGACCTGTTTTCCAGCATCTGCTCTATTGCTGTGACCAGATGACTATGTGTTGGCCAGTGGAATGGAGTGGAAATGGTATACATTGAATTACCTAAAACTTGGTTCCTCAGTTCTTCTGTCTTGCACAGAACTTCGGAGACGATGGACAGAAATGGAGAGTATTAGACAGTGTCAAAGTGTAAGGTCTCCCCACGAGCAACCTCTTCTTTTCCCTGCCATGGTTTAATGTTTCCAGAGGTTCATGTGTTTGAACAACACCATGTTGTGGTGTTGTTTGGGAAATTTTTGGAGCCTTAAAGAGGTGGAATTTACCAGAAGGAATTGGGTCACCGGGAGAGGACCTTGAACACCTGCTTCCTGTCTGACCTTGGCTCCTTGTTCTGCCTGGATGTGAGCAAGCAGCCTGCTGCTCCTGCTGCCACAGCCCCTAGTGACTCTGTCAGTTATGCTTTCCCATCATGAGGACCACAAACAAAAATAAATCCTTCCTCTCTTCAGAAGAAACTTGTAGGTATTTATTTGGACATTTCCAAAAGACTATTAACCCTTTGTTAGTAACTGGGATCCAGTAACTGGGAGCTATAATGGAAATTAGTACACCTTGAATAATGTCTCTGAGATCACATTCATAATGGCCTTAAATTCCATGAATCGTTGCTCCCTTACAGGTTTCTCCTTCTTTCAACAGCTGTTAAGTCTCCACAGTGCTTAAGCTGTGTGATCACAATATTTGTTAATGCAGAAGGGGGAAGAAAAAAAAAACACAAAGAAAAACTGGCTCCCTATGGTGCAGTTCATACTCCCTATCCTATGGACAGATCCAGAATGCACACCGAGGAAGGACTCCAGTGGGTAGGGGACAAAGAGGAGGTAAACGGGGACACAGTCACAAGATTTGTTCATAAAATGTATAAACTTATTCATAATATAGATATTTAAAAAAAATATTTGTTACTGCTTCTTTCAAGAACCTTCTAGTGCAAAATCTAAATAAAATTCATTTGGAGAGAACTCAATGGATAGCACATAGCCTTGCCTTTGAGGTCCCAAGCTTTTCTCTCCACTACCAGAGTAAACAGAAATCCAGGAGGAATGGTTTTCAATGGTTATAGTTTCTACCATGATTTTGAGAATATCTCAAAACAGTGATTATCAGTGGGCCTGTTAGGAAGAAATGAGTGACTGGAGTGTTTGTAATGATGGAATTGGGAGACCTCAGTTGAAATGATACACTCTTCAGTCCAACGAACCGGATTCTATGACTCCATTTACCTGCATTGAGTGGGATCTTATAGGTTCTTTGGAAAATACCTTTAAACCAGGCCTGTGGAAAAATCATTTTCTGTCCTCATGAGAACTGCCTGTTTCCCCAGGGCTGTGATGTCTACTTCAACTCTCGAATTCTTTGCATCCATTTTTCTTCCTAACACTGCATCCCAGGACATCCATCTGGCCACAGAAAGGATATAATAGAGCATATTTTCAGCATGACCAATTAGATGTGCAGCCTCCATTAAGAATAACAGGGCTTATATTCCAGATTCTTTTTCCATAAATCTAGCCTTTTCCCCTTATAAAGCAACAGATGGGTTTTCCACAATGGCTCATTACCTTCTGGCTCAGCTTTGCTGCCAGAAGTGAAATATAAAGTTATTTATGGATGGAGAAGGATGCATAAGTCACTGTGGATTATTTTCTGTCTGTTTTCCCCCCTTTATTTAGTTAGAGTTTTCTATTGCTCCAGATGAGCAAGTTAGAGAAGATGGTAGTGTCCCCACTGGGAAAGAAGATGGATGTCCCTTCAGATTGGGCACTTTTCCTGATGGCCACAGATCTCCAGAGGCTGATGAGAGATGAAAATTGGTATATCTCCATAGAGACGACTCCTATTTCTCAAAAGATCTTCTGGCTTCTGACAGGCCATCTTTGTGAAATTTGGTCAGTGGGGGGCACCGGGCAGGGCCACTTAACTCAATGTGGCATGTTACAGAAAAGGAATCTTATTGGCTCTTCTTAAGAATGACAATACTTTTCAGCTCTGGGCCTCAGAGCCAGATGGAGATTATTCCTCTGACAACTATGGGAGGAGGAGAGAACCAGCCAACAAGACTGCCATGAGAGACATTGTGGTAGTTACCTGCTCACTGCTAGGAATAAAACACCTGAGCAGAAGCCACTGATGGGAGCAAAGGGTTCTTCAGCTTCAGGTTTTGAGGAGAAGATTCATCATGGTGGGGAAAGCATGACATAACTGAGCAGGAAGCCTGGGTCACATCTCCATACCAACGGGAAAGAATTGGTCTGATTCATAGGCCTAGAGTTGGGCTGCACTCCTCCAAAGGCTTCCTCCAGAGATGTACCTTTGCCATCAAGGTTCAAGGCCTCACAACATTTCAAAATTGCCTCCTGGTGATACCCAAGTATTCAAAACACCTAAGTCTATGGGAGATATTTCATTCAATCCACCACAGATATTTTATGACAAGTCCCTGGTACAAGGATTAAAACCTACTAAAGGAAAGAAGACAAATGGGGAAAGAACCAAGAAATAGCATTGAAGGTAGTGATCCCTGACTTTGTGAACACTGTATCATACACAGTGAAAAGAATCCAGATTAATTCTGCCCTGGGTAAATTCCATGCATGTTGGATGCCCCAGTTTCTTCATCTAAATGAAAGTAATGAGAACAGAGATATATTGAGACTCATGAAATGAATTCATATTTGTAATATACTCACAATGGGACCTACCTTAGAGCAAGTGTCATGGATGGAAGTTTGGTAAAAGGACTCAGGCCAACAGTACACATGAGTGTCTCTATCTTCTTGCTGTTGTAATGGGTTGCCAAATATAGGGACATTCTTACCTCTCAGCCTACTGAAGTTAGTACCTTAATTAGTCCAAGTTTTTCCTTGGGATTTTTTGGGATGCATACCAAGGAAATGGCTGTGACTTTGAAAACCCAGATGGCTCTCAATGAACACGTCACTGTGACCTGGACAAAGGTGACAAGTAATAGATAAGATGAATCCAATACAGAGAACAATAAGATTAAAGAGTGAAGTGAGCCCTTAGCATTGTCCTAATTAATTTCGGAGTGAGTCCAGGGTCTTGTACATGCTAGACAAGCCATCTACCACTTGGCTATATTCCCAGCTTGCTCCCATTGGTTTCTAAGGCAACTATCTCACTGTTTCCCTGTACTTTGCCCAGTGAGTCCAAGGTATCCTTTTGGAGGGACAGGAACAAGACTAAAATCAGACCAGATTTGGTTTCTGACCCTTGTTATAAGAAAACAAAGTTTATTGAAGAAATATCAGAATTTATTAGAAAGTATACATTTCTTTCTTATGCATCTCTCCTACCAAGGACATGATAAGCATGAGGCAGAAAAAAGGTCATTTTTAGAAAGACATGGAGTGAGGAAGTACCCCTAGTGTGGTGGTTTGAATATAAAATGCCCCTCTTTGCCTCATGTGTTTGTCATTAAGCCCCATATTTGGCCCCAGCTGGTGGAGTCTTTGGGAGGAGGAGCCCTGCTGGAGGAGGTGTGTCACTGGGAGTAGGCTTTGAGGGTTATTATTCCAGCCCAAAGATGCTCAGAGCTGCCTCTCTCTTGCTGTTATACCCCTGCTTCTGATGTGTGAATGCATGATCCGTTTACCTGCTCTGTTGTGCTTTCTCCATCATGAGGAAACTTCCTGCCCAAACTATAAGCCTCCCTTAAGCTGTTTTTGGTCAGGTTGTTTTGTACCAGCATTGAGAAGGTGTTGACAATATGTAGTGAGAAAGTGTCTATCCTGGGGCTGGTTCTATAGTCCAAATCATGAAAATCATGGGATCTAAAGCCCAGAGGTGAAGGTTTCCTCAGAATCCATTCAGAAGAGACTTCAGAGGTTGTCGGGACTTTGTTAAGCACAGGGTGTCCCTTCCCTCCCAGGGTATTCCCAGATGTGATGGCAAAGCCAATACTTCCTATTATTGGGACAAATCTACTTCCTCAGTGTCCACTCAGCATCCCTCATCCTTTATCTCTGTAAACAAGCAATCAAAAAGGGACAAGTCTATTTTTTCACTCATGAGAGAATCATAGCACTGGAAACTGATTTTTAAAATTATTTTCTTATAAGTCTTTACTTCCTTAGACCAACATGTCTGCAAAAGACATGGATAAATATTATCAAGATACAGTTAGGACATTTGAAAGTCAGCAGAAGTGTTGGTGGAATATTTACTTCATGTCTGTCCAGGACAGAAAAGAAATGTGAAGTCCATCTCCTGCATAAAATAACAAATAAATAATAAACAAACAAATAAGTCACAAATAAATAAATCTCTAGATCCTGAACCTTAGATAGCCAATAGCAGTAAGAACAGGTTATTGCCCATATGGTCCTGTGTTAACGACCCTATTTGGCAACCATTAAACTAGAAGGCAATTGGCAATGCATAAATCCAATTTCGTTTTTTCCTTAGCTTGATTTCCTGTAGGATTGACAATAATTAAGACGCATATGCAAATGGAACCCTGTAGTTTTAAAATAGAGTTTTTATTGAAATGATTTCACTTGGCAGGGAATCGGTTGGAAGGCTACCGATTTTACCTCTGAAGCAGTTTTAAATGAGCAGAGCATATTTTAGAAATCTTTCCCTGACTGAGAAGAAACTGTTTATTAGAACACAGAGCAATATGACTCCTCTTTTTAGCTTCCTGCTATGATGCCTTTTTTGTATGTGCATTTGTGTGTGCTGTGTGTTTACTAGTATGTGTGTGACTGTGCACATGCATGTGGGGTGTGTGTGTGTGTGTATGTATGTATGTGTGTGTGATGGCTAGAATTTGAGGCTGGATGTCTTCCTCCATTGTTGTATGCCTTTTTTTTTGAAAAAAATATTTTTATTTGTGAGAAAAGAGAGAAAAAGAAACAGAGAGAGGAAATGAGTATAGACACACCAGGGCCACTGCAAGCGAACTCCAGATACATGTGCCACTTTGTGCACCATGTGGGTACTTGGGAATTCTACCTTGGCTGTCAGGCTTTGCAAGCAAGTGCCTTTAACCACTGAGTCATCTCTCAAGCCCGTGTCTTATTTTTGGAAACAGAGTCTCACAGTAATATTACTAGATTAGCTCACCAGTGAGCCCCAGGGAACCTCCTGTCTTTACCTCCAGAGCACTGGGATTACAGGTACACTGCTATGTGTGGCTTTTACCCTAGTGATGGTGACTGGAACAGCAAACCCTTTACCCCATGTGTGATCTCCTCAGTCCCTTCTCAGCTTTAATGCCACAAGTATTAGAGGTCAGACTCTAGCTGGGATCTCATTCTATTTAGAAAGCAGAAGAAATGAGATAACTCAGGCTGGTCATTCAAACAATTGTAGCCAGTGGAACAGACGTGTCTCAGGGAAGCTGTTTAAGATAAAACAAAGGGAAAGAAAAAGCATCTAAGACAGCCCTTACTATGTATCAAAGACTAGATTTATTTTTTTTTCTGTACAATTAGAGGCAACACAAAGGGTGATTGCACATTCCAGGAGTCTTAATAGATGCTTGAGTCTTCCTGAAAGACTGAGTCATTAACATTTCGGATGTCTTATGTAAATTACAGTTGTAACTGAAGTACAGAACACCAGCACATGACAAACCTGGATCATACTGGTTCAAGTCTTTCATATTACATAAGCACTGCCACAAAAAAAATGCTGCTTAAATTGTAAGTAAGTTTAATTGTGCATATTTTTAAATGGTTAAAATCAAAAGACCCAACAGTAGCAACTGTCAGTAAGGATATGGAGCAACTGGAAGCTTCCTACATATGATTAACAATGCAGGGCTGGAGACATGGCTCAGCAGTTTAGGCAGTTGCCTCCAGTGCCTAAGGCCCCGGGTTCAATTCCCCAGGACCCACATAAACCAGACCTACAAGGTGGTGGCCCTGGAGCACTCTCTCTCTCTCTCTCTCTCTCTCTCTCTCTCTCTCTCTCTCTCTCTCTCTCTCTTTCTGTATCTGCTTGAAAATGAATAAATAAAATATAAAATAAAAATATAAAAAAACAATGCAAGGATCCCACTTGAAGAATTATTTGGTGGTAGTTTATAAAAACCAGATCTTTTTTTCAAGCTAAGCTATAAAATGGCTATGCTATAACTTGCCTATGTATCTAATTATAAACAATAAATACGTTTTTTTTAAAGCAACACCCCAAAGTGCAACATTTTAACATGCTGTTGACTTTGAACTAAAGGATGTTGGAAGGCTTTGAAGGCAACTTCAGTGCTAAGACACCTCACACTCTCCTACTTCTTGTCTCTTGTTTCCTCAGTGGTGGTTAATCTTTACTGCTTACATGAATGGATTTGGAATGACTTAGAAGACAGACCTCTGGGAGTTGTGCTCATAAGGGAGTTTCCAAAAACATTAAACTGAGGAGTCATTCTTTATGTGAGTGGTGCTCTCCCATAGGGCTGGGGTTCTGGAATGTATACAAAGGAGAATGTGTGTCTGAAGAGATGGCTTCATGGATATGATCACTTCCTACACAAGTATGAGTACCCAAAGGGGGCCTGAGATCACCTGAGTTTTATTCTCCAGCACCCATGCAAACAGCAAGATGTGGCCAAGCACAACTGTAACCTCTTTTAGTGTTAGCGGGGAACTAAGAGCAGAAAATTTCTGGGCTTGTAAAAACAATAGCTTTGGATTCAGTGAGAAACTCCATCTCAAAGAAATAAGACGCTGAGAGATGGAGGATACTCGATTCTCTCCTCTGGTCTCCATGTGCACTTGCATAGGGTGCGCATGTGCGTGCACACACACACATATGTACACACCACACCACACATATTACACATGAGAAAAAAAAAGAGGATCAAACAATCACATATGTTGTTACAGTCAGCTGTGCACTGCTGGAATGAACCTCCAAACTAGGCACAGTGTATAGGAGAGACAGGATTTATTTACAGACCAAGTAAAACCTGCACCAGCACCTCCAAAAACAAGCACACTCATCAGCCAAATAGGGGATCCAGGCAGAGCTCAGACTGCTCTGTGCATACCTGTGCCTGGAATTCCAGATCCATCCCCAGTAACACCTTAAGACTGGACCCTAGGATCTACCCATAGTGACCCATCCTCAAGCCAGAAGGCTGGAAAAAAGCTTTTAATGAAACTCCAGAATATATTGGGAGACATCCATTCAAATTACTGCATATGACATACTTAAAAAAAGTAAATAGGGGGGGATTGGGGAATTTGGGATAACAACGCATGGTTTGCCCACTAAATAATGTAACTCATTATGGACAATAAATATATATTAAAAAAAAAAGTAAATAGGAGCCAGGCATGGTGGCGCACGCCTTTAATCCCAGCACTTGGGAGGCAGAGGTAGGAGGATCACCATGAGTTCAAGGCCACCCTGAGACTACATAGTGAATTCCAGGTCAGCCTGGACTAGAGCGAGACCCTACCTTGAAAAACAAAACAAAACAAAACAAAAAAGTAAATAGTTTTCCTATATATTTAAAAAATACTTTATCTATCTATCTATCTATCTATCTATCTATCTATCTATCTATCTATTTATTTATTTGAGAGGGGGAGAGAGGGAGGCAGACAGAAAGAGAGAATGGGCACGATAGGGCCTCCAGCCACTGCAAATGAACTCCAGACTCATGCACCATCTTGTGCATCTGGCTTTATATGGGTCTTAGGGAATCACACTCAGATACTTCTTATGTGCAGGCAGGCAAAGGCCTTAACCACTAAATTATCTCTCTAGCCCATTCCTGTATATTGTAATAAACCTCAATTTCAAAAATTTAGCACAGTAAAACACTCTCAAACTTGGTGGCTTTAAAAAGCACCCCTCCTGGAAGGCACTGCATAAGCTGCCAGGGGAAGCTGGTCAACTACAGCTGGAGCAAACAGAGACCACTGGCATGAAACACAGTCTGCTACCATGAGTAGGATGACCACACTTCCTACTGAGAGAGAACAGAGAACCAGGAATGGATCACTTGTGCAATGAAGGAGACAGAGCCTAGGGGAGGCAATCAATGGCTTTTAAATTTGGCTAAATATTCCACTTAGTGAAGGGGGGCCCTCAACTGGAACTGGGGAGTTAGGGCGATATGCACTGGGAGCCGGACTCTTGGGCCCCCAATGAGATATGCACTATGCGAGCGATTGAAGGAGAGGCTACTAAAAATAGAATCTAGCTAATTCAGAAATGTGTATCTCAGTTAACCTATACTGCTCTCACTCTCCAATGGAGATTGTGTTTGTATCTTTCAGAATGCAGTGAGAGAGCTGTGTCCCATCGAACCCTACCAACGAACTGCAGGCCAATAGCTGAGATTCTGGCAAGAGATGAGCCACCCCAGACAGACTGTGGAGGATCCATATGGAACCTTGCAGAGAATGATGGGATGAATAAGGGACCCACAGCCACAGCCATTCAGTCAATACAGGATAAGCCAGTGAGACAGCCACCAATGATTTTCGACACAACCTAAAGCAGACGTACAAAGACCCCTAAGTTCTCAATAATGCAGCAGCCTTAATAGTCACCCAACACGACTCAGGGAACTGAGTGGAAGAGAGGGTGGAAAGATTGTGAGAGCCTTGGTGGAGGAGAATATCCAGAGGCATGCCCCAACCCCAGTAACAACCTACTAGGGCCAGAAGAACCAGGCTGACTACTAGGCTATCCATGATCCCCTGCCTCAAGGACTGATCCAGATGGCCCACGGAGGAGGATATCCAGCTTATCGGGGATGGGACAAAGGGGAACTGAGGATAACAACTCATTGTTTGCCCATTAAATAATGTAACTCATTATAAACAATAAAAAAATCCTGATAAAAAAACACCCCTCACTGGGACCTTGGGGTAACAGTGGATTGGTGCATAAGTGACCTGCATGCATGCAGGCTGTGATGGTCATACACTTTGCAACTGGTCTGCAAATGTAAGCCTGATCAGCATAGCTTCCATTCCTTGGACTGCAGTGTACTGGGAATGTGCTCTTGATGGTGGAGATATGGCAGAGTAACTTTAATCCCAGCACACTACTTCAAACATTTGCTTAATTTACACCTGTGAAAATCCCTTCAGCCAAGAAAAGGAGCCTGACTGAGCCCAAGTTCAAGAGGAGAAAAAAAAAATGTAGAAGCCCACTAGGACTGCCATTCTAGTGGAAGAACTATACAGCAAATGTGGGAAAGAAGTGTTGGAACGTTCATCCAGTCTTACAGAATTCTCATCCTTTAACACCTAGAAATTCCTGTTATGTTTACTGAAGAGCAATATAATTTCAGCAATGACAGACCTGAGATTCACGTTGATTTCTTTTGGCGTTGGAAAGTAGGAAGCCATGGAGGAAGTATGAAGCCATTTGTAGTTCTTAACTCTGATATCCATGACTTCCCACGTCCCTTGGGTGTTTTACCCCACTTTGAGGGATTTTAAATTTTCATGTTTGTCTTCACAATTCTACTTGTGCTTTGGTTACAAGATTCTAAAATACATTTTGAGAGTGGAACAAAAAAATAGAGAAGGCTGGTCATAAATAATCAAAGCATAGTGGTGAGGGATAGAATATTTGCACTTTAATCATTTCCTTGGGATATATTGAGTGAATTTTGCAAATCTGTTGATCTCTCTAGGCCCCTATTTTGTAATCATTTTATCAGGCTAATTATGTCTCTCTCTACTTACTTTTCAATGTAATGGAGAAAACACATGAAATCACAATGAGGTTATTTTGGCACTATGAGATGTGTGCTTATCTGGTATTATAATTAAGTGAATATGCAGGTGTGGTTTTAATCCTTGAGGAAGCCCATATTGTTTTATAAATGGGACAAAAGCCTGCCTTTGATTTCTTGCAGTAATTTTGCCTGCCAAGTGGAGCAGAGATTTGTGAGGAGGCAGAGGAGGGCTCAACCTCTGCTCACTAGTGCTCATTCCCAGAGAGAACAAGTCAGTTCTGCTGCTGCTGACAGGAGTGAAATGAGCCAGTTGTCTCAGGCAGGTTTTAAGTAGAAACCATCTCACAGTCCCAGTAAGATCTTAAAGGGATTTGTTGAGTCAAAGCCAAGGTTGAATGAAGTACAAGGGTATAGGATTTTGGCCACAGAGGAATAGATTTTAGGGTGATGTGTCATTGAAGTGGTATATTTCCCAGTCATTAAGTCAGGGAAACATGGGGCAAATAACTTTGAAGTCATAAAAAATGAGAAGGGGGGCTAGGGACATGGTTCAGAGGTTAAAGATGCTTGCTTGAAAATCTCACTGGTCCAGGTTCAATTCCCCAACCTCCATGTAAATCCAGATGCACAAAGTAGTCCATGCATTTGGAGTTCATTTGCAAGAGGCCCTGGCACATCCATTCTCTGTTTCTCTACCTCTCCATCTCTTCCTTTCTCCCTCTCTCCAAATAAATTATTTTAAAGCCTTTTAACAAAATGAGAAGAAAGGGCTGAGGCTATGGGACAGTGGTTAAAGATGCTTGATACATAAGCATGAGGGCCTGAGAGGACCCCAGTTTAATTCTGCAGCACCTGCATATACAGCTAGGCATGACCATGCAAGTGTGTAACTCCAAGTCTTTAGTTGCAGATCAGAGGTTTTCCAGGGCTTATTGACAAAAAGTGAAATGGGGAAAATGGAAGCTTTGGGTTGAGTGAGAGACTGTCTCAAGGAAGCAGATAGATGAACAAACAAACAAACAAACATCCAAAGTTCTCTGCTGGCCTCCACAGATATGTGAACAGGGCATGTGAATCTGCACACATGTCACATACACTGAATATACATCATGTACCACACCACACATACTTGACACACACCAGCAGCAGATAAATAAAAATGAAACAAGAGCCGGGTGTGGTGGTGCACACCTTTACTCCCAGCACTCGGGAGGCAGAGGTAGGAGGATTGCCGTGAGTTCAAGGCCACCCTGAGACTATATAGTGAATTCCAGGTCAGCCTGGGCTAGAGCGAGACCCTACCTTGAAAAACCAAAAAAAAAAAAAAAAGAAAGAAAGAAACAAGAGAAAATGAAAAGAAAGTGATCAAATGAAAAATATTTAGTATCTCTAGAAACACTTGAGCCCTAAAGTTTTGTAATCTACCTGAACCAAGAGGACACGGTTGATTTCATCAGTGATTTAAAACCAACACGTTTCCAACAAACAACTCTTGGTCAGTGCCAAAAATCACAGAGAGGTCAGTGCAAAATGACACATTGGAGCTGTTTCTCTGAGAAAAACACACAAGAAAGCATCGTTCTATATCCAGTAGGTTAAGTGGAAGTGAACTAAATCCCCACCTTTGTAGTCGGTCAAAAAAATAAACTAGGGCTGGGGAGATAGTTCAGTGTATAAAATGCTTGCTGAGCAAGCCAAGTGCCTGAGTTCAAATCCCCAATAACTTACATAAAATCTGTATAT